>MU748527.1:31304-76759 GCA_026770625.1 Nicotiana glauca
ATAGGTAAGGTTTTAGGGCAGCTCTTAGATTTTAGTTTTGCCTTTTGCCCCTTTGTGAATTTTTCTTTTTGCTTAGGAGTCCTTCACTTTTTAACTTGTTGATCAAGCAGGACCCCTTTTCAGTTTTTTTGAAGCTTCCTATTGCAGTTACTATAAGATTCCCTCAAACAAAATACCTAAACTACCTAAATTTCCCCCAATACCCCTGTTTATTACCTCTTAAGACTCAAGGGGTCAATTGACCTCCAGCTTGGGCCAATGGCAAAATTTCCCAGTTGGACCCTCATTCAATAGGCTGGCAACGACATACCCCAAACCCGGCCCAATCAAACGAACACAAAAACTGAAACTTAGAGAGACAACGATCCAATTCGGGACTAGACAGCACATGTAATTAATCAAAAAAATTCTCTTTAATAAAACACTTTTAAATGCAAACTAACACTAACTTTATTGATTAACAAATCTAACCTGGTCTCGCAGAAAAAGAGGAAAAAAAGATGAACTTAAAAGAGATTAAAGGAAAAGTACCAAGGAGACCGAAGAAATACCAGTGTAATTCTTCAAACTTCAAAATCTTTAGAGACAAGGATGACTCACAGTCGAAACTCCGGCAAATCTGAGAGCTTCGACCATTAACACACAAACATTAGCCAGACTTTCGTGCATGGCCAATGATTCGTGAAGTAATCATCAACTTATGACGAAAAGAAGTGGAGCAGAGACTTGAGGGAACGAGGATTACAAGAAATGGTTATCTAAACTTCGACCAAATCCAAGAGAGAGAAGGCTTCTGATATTCAAGAACAACTCCCTCACTGGCAAACTAGGGAGTTCATACAGGTTTGACATGAATTGAGTGTTTAGACCAGAAATTTGGACAAAAAATGGAAAAAGTTCGGATTTTTATTTTCTGGATTTGAAATTCAGCCAAATCAGGTGGTCTTTTGGTGAAATTAACAGTGGAACAAGGACGAGGAGGTGATGCAGGTCATAGGGTCAAGATTTGGCAGAATTTGGAGGCGCTCCGCCGCCGTGAGCCGATTTTCGGGCGGCGGAGCTGTGGCGGGGACGGGTGGTGATTTCAGAGAGAAGAAGATTAGGTTTGGTTTAATCTCAGACAAATTAAAATGGGAGGCCATGGTTGAACTTGGTCGTTTAATGCTGGGGATGGGTGAAACGACGTAGTTTAGTACTGACACTACGTCGTTTTGGCTAGCACAAAGTGGACCGGGTTTTTGGGAGCCTGGGCTAGGTTGTAACGGGTTTGGGGAAATTTCAGTTGGGCTGAGGGAAATTAAATTGTTTCTGGCCCAAAAATCTGACCCTTCCTAATCCCTTCTTTTGTTTTCCTTTCTTTTTATTTTTATTTTTATTTTCTTTATCCTAGTTTCTTTTAATTTAAAATTAAAAATAAACCTAAATTAATTCCTAAAACTCAATTAACCCTAAAAAAAATCATTAGACCTATGTGATAATTATATCAAAACAAATTAAAAAAACATTACTCAAAAATCAAAAATCAAAAGTTAAAAATGCAAATTAAACTATTTTATGATTTTCTTTTTATGAAACAACTTAATTACTAAATAATTCTAAAAATGCAAAGTTAAATCCTAAATGCAAATATGTAATATATTTTTCATATTTTTTATGAATTAAATAAAAATAAAAAATGTACAGACAAATGCGAACAATTAACAAAAATATCACAAAAATCCACAAAATTGCAAATAATGAAAGAAATTATTTTGTTTTGAATTTATGGCAGTATTTCATATAGGGCAAAAATTACGTGCTCACACCCAGATGAAAATGAGCAAGAAAAAATGAAGAAAAAAATAGGCAACAGTCCACCGCGACCGCGGTCAGGCCGCGACTGGAACGCGGTGGAACAAGGCACAAAACAGAATGGTCTAGAACGACCGCGGTTGGCCCGAGACCACGGTCGATCTGGAAAAGCCGAGAAAGTACAGGGGCTAAAGTGTAAAGCCTGAGAAACTTATCCTAACCCTAAATAAACTCAACAAACTCGCCCAAGTTAAGAAAAAGCTTGTTTTTAGACTCAATTAGAGGCAAGAACAAGTGTGAGAAGACCAAGACACCATTAGAGTTTTTCATTCTTCTTCTTGTTATCATTATTTTTTGAATTATGAATTATTTTATGGTTTTATCTTGTTTTACCATGAGTAGCTAAATATTTAATCTAGGGTTGATGGAACCAGTTGTTGGATGAAATCTTGATTACGTTTTGACATAATTAAGCCGTTTCTTATTCTATAATTGTTCAACTATGTGTTTTCCTGTGATTAATTGAAAGGTCCCTTGATTAATGGTGTCTAGTTACCTTATGTTGCTTGAGAAAGAACACTATATTAGATTATTGTTGAACAACACTACTTTTGGGTAAGTTAAGAGATTAAGTACTCGAATTTAAAAGTGGGGTTAGAGATGACGAAGCTTTGGTGGTATAATTCTGAGTTGCATAAATTTTTAACTAGAGTAGTTTGAGAGAATGCTTTTGATAAATTATCATAATGGATCAAGAGACAATTGCGGTAACCTAGAACTCATATTTCTTGTAGAGTATTACGGCGAGATTATAGTTAACGTGTCAGGAATTAATAAGACAATTGGGGAAATCAATAACCCTAGACCATTTTACCTTTGAATTCAACTCTATTCTTGATTATTGCTAGTTTTATTATTGTTTATCATCAGTTAACTCAATTCTACTCATTATCTATTAAAAATATTGCATTTGGGGATTGTTTGGGCTATTCATTAGCAGTGTTAAAAGTTGCAGTAAGTAGGTTAGTTCCCTGTGGGATTCGACTCCAGACTGATCCGGTTTATATATTTGCAGCGACTGCTTAATTCTTTTTATAAGGCGTAGTTTGGCGTGATCAGTGCCCTCATCGGCCCGCTAGCTACCTGCTTTCCTTTAGCTTGCTGAGAAGAACCTTCACCCTGTTTGTGTTTTTTGGAAGGGGAAGCAGTACTGGATGATTTGCCCACCCCTTCTCCATTGGTGACACTGTTACGAGCCATAACAACCTACACACGATAAACACAAATGTGAGAATGAATCAAAAAATTCCCCCAAGGTCATCGTGAGAGGCAAAGATGACCCCATAGTTAAAACCGAATGTTATTTATAATCTACTCACAATAATGGTGCAAAGTGCACTAATATTTCATCCCGAGGCGATAGGTACTCAAGACTTCCCCATGCCATACTATTCAAGTAGTCGAACATGGCCATAACTTAATCATAGTGCAAGCAAGCAATGCTAGAGTCCAAATTACTACAACTAATATAGTACACTAACTACTAATACTTACAAGAGTCTACAAGATACATGACCCCAAACATGCCACACGTCGCACAACATTATATACAACTACACTCGGCTACTCAGAATTCACCGGTGTTCAATTAACTTTTTCAGGCACTTTAGCAAACACATTATGGGCATCAATTTTGCATCTCTTATTTCAACAATGGTGGAATAAGGTGGCCCTCCCAAATTTAAATTTAGTAGAGGGAATTGTAGTTTACTACTTCAAATACACATTTACAACAAATTTCGTGCACATTACGACCACCCACCATATCAAAAAAACATGCCAACGAGACCTAGGAGATTGGGGGTTGTTTTAGAAGGAGGACTAGAAATGCACTAAGAAATTGCAAATTACAAGAAAAGAGATAACAAAAGAACATACGTTTAAGTCTTGAGATGAAAGTGAGCAACAAAAAAGAAGGACTTTGAGAGTTAAGGAGAGACGGAAGCAGGGAGAAAGAGAGTCAAGGGGTGTGTTTGGGTGTTACGGGAAGAGAGAGAGAGAGTGTAGGGTTTTGGGTTGAGGTATTTTAATTTAGGTGGGGGAATGGCTTGTGTTATTGGGGTATGGGTTACTATGTATGTGTATATGTGTAGTTGGGTCTGGTTATATGGGTTAGGGGTTGGTCACAAATGCGAACATTGATGCCCTCGCAAATGCGGACCTGCTCTTCGCAAATGCGAAGATCATCAATAATATACTGAGTCGCAAATGCGGCTCTACCTTCACAAAAATAGAAATGGCAAGTTTGCAAATGCGAACTTTACCTCGCAAATGCGAGGACCCCCAGCCATAACCAGGCTCTCAAATGCAAAGGTTCCTTCGCAAATGCGAGGCTCACAAATGTGAGATCTACAGCAGACACCAAAAACTCAGTGCATTAGCTATGATTCTAAGTTCAAAATCCTTTTGTAGCCTATCCGAAACACTCCCGATTCCTTGTGGCTCCAAACCAAATATGCACACAAGTCCAAAAATCTCTTACGAACTCGCTCGCACGATCAAAACTCTAAAATATCACCCAGAGCTATGAATCGGACACCAAATCGATTAAAATTTTCAATGAAACTTAAGAATTTCTTTTTTAACAACCGAACGTCCGCATCATGTCAAACCAACTCTGTTTTTTACCAAATTTTGCAGACATGTCATTATATATAGTAATGGACCTATATCAAGCTTCGAAACTAAAATCTAGACCCGATCGCAATAAAATCAAACTTTGTTCAAATCTTTAAATCCATTAAACCTTTAAATTTCAAATTTTTTACAAAATGCGATAATCCGAGTTAGGGACCTCAGAATTCGATTCCGGGAATATGCGCACGTCCCAAATTACGATATGGACCCACCGGGACCGTCAAAATACGGATCCTGATCTATTTGCATAAAAAACTTTCGAAAAATATACGGACTACGCTCGCAAATTGACAAAGGCTGAAAGAAGCGGTTGGAGGCTTCAAAACACAAAATTAAGATTTGAAACTCTAGATGATCTAACATCACAATTACCAACACAGAGAAATAAAAGCAAATTTAAAAAGTCACACCTTCTTATAGTAGCTTTAATTCTTGGAATCTCTTGCAACACATATACATTATATTTCAGCCCCTCGTCATTTTCTCCTTTAACGGTTTTGAACTTCTTTCACTTAAAGATAAAACTTTAAGAAGAAGTCAAAATCCTACGATCATTCAAAACAAAATCTCTATTTTTCCTCCTAAATAATAAGGAAAATGAAGTTAGAATGGTAGGAAATTATTTACATATATTGTTATAATTTTAAGAAATTAAGTTTGTACACATTCAATATGTACAGTTTAGATGATAAATTTTCAAAATGAGTGTTACCACAAAAAAAATAGCTTTGAACTCTAAAAATCCAAAATGTCTTCAAGAGTTCATCACAAGCACAATACACATAAAGATATTAAAGTGCAAAGGAAAAATTAACACTTTTTGGCACCAAAATTATAGTTGTAACTCCAAAAAGCTAGTAGCACTACAAGTCTGTATACCAAACTTAAAGTGCAAAGGAAAATTAACACTTTTTGGCACCAAAATTATAGTTGTAACTCCAAAAAGCTAGTAGCACTTCAAGTCTGTATACCAAACTTTGAGCTATCTTATAGTTGAAACGTACATAATAAACTTAGCTAAGGAATAAAAGGAATCACATAGTAACACCTAACGATCCGGTCGGTCGTTTGAAGTATTATAGTCGTGTTCCCCTATTTGTTGCTTCTTCAATGCTCATTTGTTGTTATGTAACTTTCTGGGGAGGTTATTTTGGTCCCAGAAATATTTTGTGTCACGATCCGGAATTTCCACCTTCGGGACTGCAATGGCGCCTAACATTTCACTTGCTAGGCAAGCCAATATTAGAGAATCTTTAAGCCAATTTTCACTCAATTTTCATAAGTAAAGTCAGTTAAGCCAAAATGCACTAAATCTGAGTGCGGAATAACATAAATGCACATAATATCTACTCCAATCTGAATTTGGAGTCACAACTCACGAGCTTCTAAAATTTTCTATAAACAACATCTAAAATAAATACAACTATTCTGAACGAAAAGGAACAGCAAAATAGGGGGATCTAGGAGGAAACTTCAAGGTCTGCGGACGTCAGCAGATCTACCTCGATATCTCCAATGAAAAAATCCAAGTTGCTACGCCTCATGAACAGCTGGGGCCAGTACCAAAGTCTACACAAGAAGTAGGGGTATGCATTCGATTTATCGATTCGATTTTGACCCTTATCGATAATTACTTATCGATTATCGATTTGTACATATGCTTATCGTTATCGTTTCAATAAGGTTTCTATTTTTTCGATTTCGATTTATCAATTTTGGGGGCTTATCGATTTGGTTATCGATTATACCAATAAGAAAATTTACGGGATTCCAGGGAAAGTATATCGCTATAAACGCGCCTAACTATTATGGACAAAAAGAAGCTAAAATAAGACGAACACCATTTATAACATAAAAATTGTGTCAACAAGCACATGCAACAAAACTAAAGTAAGGGATTAAATGTATGCCACCAACACTCCTACGGTATAAAAAAATAAAATAAAATACATCATCACGGCTAATTCTATTTTTCTTTAATTTAAACTTCATTCCCTTGATCTTTAAATATGATCATTCCTTAAATGTGATAGAGGAAATAATAGGGTAAGGGATTTAGGGTAAAGGAAAGGGTATAGATTAGGAAAAATGATATTGTATAGCCGCTTCAAAATAGTAAGGGAATATATATACATTATGCATGTTATATTGACCCCACTATGTGGGAATTTACTGGGTAGTTGTTGTTGTTATGTATGTTATATTAATCTACACAAATAGGTAATTACTCATTGTACAAGTGTCTACAGTTTATGGGTGTGCACTCGATTTATCGATTCGATTTTGACCCTTATCGATAATTACTTATCGATTATCGATTTGTATATATGCTTATCGTTATCGTTTCAATAAGGTTTTAATTTTTTCAATTTCGATTTCGATAATAAATAATCGATTCGATTTATCGATAAACTGATTCGAATGCACACCCTTAACAAGAAGTGCATAGTATACTATGAGTACAACCGACCCCATGTACTCCGTAAGTGCCGAGCCTAATATCGATGAAGTACTGACGTGTATAAGACAAGACACCCATGTAATAAACTTGGGCAGATAACAGTATGCATACAAGATAACAACATATAAAAGGTAAACATGTACTATTGGGAGGGGACATGGAAAGGGGTACAATGTACGGTAATTACAGCAGAAATAATAATCAGAACAATCAATATGCCTTTAACCTGTAATAAAAGTAAACACAATGAATAAAACTGCACGACATCACCGTTCGTACTTTTACACTCACTTTCGTCAAAAATCAATAGATATGGCACGACATCACCCTTCGTACTTTAACTCTAAAAGATATGGCATGTCATCACCATTCGTGCATTAACTCTCACAATATGGCACGACATCACCCTTCGTGCGTTAACACTCACACACGGAACGACATCACCCTTCGTGCATTAACACTCTCCCTTACCATATAAAAATGAACAAGTAACAACACGGAGGTAGAATCAACAAGAACAAGCCTTAAGTCAATAATGGTTCAACAATACCAATCTCAATTTTATAAACAATACTCAATTATCACGAAAGTCCATAAACATTGTAAGAACGATCAATTTAACGAGTAACAAGTCTAGGCATGGATAACATGATCAAATAAGCAATAAATTACAAATAACAAGTCTCACCCACATGCTTTAACCCAACAACAGCGCATAAGTACTCGTCACCTCACATATGCGTTACCCGTCATCTAAACATGTAGCAAATAGACAAACAAATCCAAATCCCTCAAGTCAAGGTTAACCACGACACTTACCTCGCTCCAAGGATCAACTCAAAGCTCAACTACAACTTTGTCTTTCAAACAAGCCTTCGAACTAAGAGAAACTGGAAAATTATCAATCAAACGATTTAAATTAAGCCTTAGGAACTACACACGATTACAAAGGATTCAATTTATGTCATTATTGAAAAAGTCAACAAAAGTCAACTCTTAGGCCCGCTTGGCAAACCCGAAATTCGGACCAAAACCCGATTACCTATTCACCTCCGAGCAAGTTTATGTAATTTGTTTTGGAATCTGACCTAAATTTGAGGTCAAATACCAATTTTATAAAAATTCCTAATTCTACCCAAACCCCCAATTTTCACCATGAAAACACTAGATTTTAAGTTGAAATCTTAGAAAATATAATGAAAGATTAAAATAAATATATTAGAATCACTTACCAATGATTTAGGGAAGAAGGGTGCTTGAGAAAATCGCCTCTAGGGTTTTTTTATTTTGAAAATTTGAAGAATGAGAGAAAATCCCATTTTTAGCTATTTGATCAGCCGCAAATGTCGTATTTACGAATCACGCAAATGCAAAGAAGCAGTCACAATTACGAAGTCCACCCATTTCTGTTGTCATCTCATTTGCGATGATTTGTTCGCAAATGCGAACATTGGTTTTACCTATTTGCGACCAAGCCTGCCCCATTCCCACTTCGCAAAAGCAAAGTATTATTTGCAAATGCGAACCTGAGGTTCCCCAGCTACTCTTCGCAAATGCGAGGAGTTGTTCGCAAATGCAAATCTAACAAATGATGTTGCGAAGCCTGACCTCGCAATTGTGAGGTCTGAGGCGTACAACAGAACTGAAATACACCGGCATTTTTCCTAAGTCCAAAGCTCACTCTGTAGCCTATCTGAAACTCATCCGAGCTCTTGGGGCTCCAAACCAAACATGAACACATGTCCAAAAATATCATAAAAACTTGCTCGAGCGATCAAAATAACACCTAGAACTACAAATTGAACACTAAATCAAATAGAATTTCCAAGAAAACGCATGAACTTCTATTTTCATAATCGGACGTTCGAATCACGTCAAACCAACTCCGTTTCTCGCCAAATTTGACAGACAAGTCATAAAAATAATAGTGCACCTATACCGAGTTCTGAAACTAAAATACGGACCCGATATCAATAAATTCAAATATTGGTCAAACTTTCAAAGTCATTAAGTTTTTAAACTTTTAAATTTCAACAAAATACGATAACTCGGGCTAAGGACTTTCGAATTGGATTCTAGGCATACGTCCAAGTGCCAAATCATGATACGGATCCACCGAGACTATCAAAATATGAATTCAGGTCCGTTTATTTAAAACGTTGACTGAAATCAGCTCAAATAAATTTTAAGGCAAAATTTTTATATTTTCTCAATTTTTAACATACAAAGTTTTCAAAATATACCCGGACTGCGCACACAAATCGAGAAGGGCTAAAATGAGATATTTAAAACTTCAAAGCACAAATTAGATTCTAAATCATAATATGACGTATCGGGTCATCACATTTCAGAATGAATTGGGACCGGGGGTGGCCTAAGGGTACAGCAGATAAAGCCATTGCCTTAGGCCCCAAAATATTAAGGGCCCCAATTTGAAGTATTATGTGTCACCTATATTTTATGCATTTTTTATTAATAAACTTAAAGTTATATAGTTGAGTGATAAGCAATGATAACTTTCTTTTTTATTTAATTAAATGATGAACGTTATCAAATCTATTTTTTCTTCTTTATTTGCACTTAAGGTTTTTTTTTTTTTACGTTTCTACTTTCTAATTTTAACTCAATTTCTCTGAATTGACTATTCTTTTCATCATAGTTTATTGATTCATTTATTAGAAAGCAAATACTTTTTGTTCATATTTTTAGGAGAAATCTCCAAATGCAATGGAGACAAGGTTTGAAAGTCAAAATCCATATTTTCATTTACGGTAAAGTTTGAAATCGTGATGTACATTTAATTCACACGTCACAAATTGTACAGTTATCATTAGGCCAAAGTTCTACGAGTTTACGTTGTATCTCATTATTATATGGATTTTACAACCAAAAAAAATTAAGTGTCTTTTAATATATTTTGTCTTTAGGCCACAAAATCCGTTGAGTCGTCCATGATTGGGACAGTTAGTCCCAAGGTAGGAAGCCTAAGTTGAAAGAGTTGAACGGATGTTGACTTATGTGTAAATGACTTCGGAATGAAGTTTTGATAGCTCTGTATAGTAATTTTGGACTTAGAAGTGTGTACGGGTATTAAATTGGAGGTCCATAGATGATTTTGGCTTGAATTGGCGAAAGTTGAAAAAGTTGAAGTTTAGAGAGTTGAGAAGTTTGACTGAGAGTTGAATTTTTGGTTATCTAGCTCGTATTTTGGTTCCGGAAGTTGAAATAGGTTGTTCTTAATTACTTGTGTGCAAAATTTCGGGTCAATCGGAGTTGGTTTGTTAGGTTTCAGCATCAATTGTAGAAGTATGGAACTCATTAGTTTCAATAGGCTTGAATTGGGATGTGAATTGTGTTTTTGATGTTGTTTGATGTGATTTGAGCCATCGAATAAGTTCGTAATGTATTTTGAGATGTGTTGGTATATTTGGTTGAGGTCCCGGGGCCTCGGGTGAAATTCGAATGGTTAACGGATCAAAAATGGGACTTGAAGCATTGCTGAGAGTGTGGACTTTCTGGTGTGATCCCACCTACGAAGGGATTGGTCGCAGGTGCGACGCCGCAGGTGCGAGAAGTGAGAAGGAAGTTGGGAAGCGCAGGTGTGGAGGAGAAATCCGTAGAAGCGAAAGTGCATCTGCGCAAGGTATTCACAGAAGCGGAGCTTGGCAGTAGGGATGGTGATCACAGAAGTGATGGGATTATCCGAAGATGCGGTCCCGTAAGAGCGAAGAGGGGAGCCCAAGTGCGCTAGGTTGGGGTTTTAATAGACTTCGCAGAAGCGACGTTTTCTCCACAAAAGCAGGATCGCAGGTGCGACCCCTGGCTTCACATGTGCGAAATGTCTGAGTGGCTATACATTTTTTTATCGATAAATTATGAGGTTTTTACTATTTAAGCTTATTTCAGTATGTTTTAACTTAAAGATGCGTGATTATTTGTGAATTGTCGGCTAGCCTAGCGTTGCCATACGCGCCATTACGACATGTGAGATTGTCACGACCCAATTCCCACACCCGATCGTGATGGCGCCTCTCATGAAGACGAGGCCAGCCAACAGAATAACAACACCTCTTTTAACAGTTACTTAGTATGAATAAGTCTGAATCATAGATAACAAAATCATATTGCGGAATAAACGTAATAAAACAGGGAACCCATCCCGGCTCAGCCCGAAATCGGGGTGTCAAAAGTCACGAGCATCTAGAAGGATTTTAAGTCAACTACAAGCCTGTAATACATAGAATAAAATCTGGAATCAAAGGAAAAAAAAGAATCTGATGCCGTGAATGTTGGCGGTCACCTTGCTCAGCTACGAAAGCAAATCCTCAACCAGCTCAAACCCGCTACCAGGTAAACCAATACCTGCATCTGCACGCGAGGTGCAGGGAGTAAAGTGAGTACTCCAACTCAGTGAGTAATAAAAGTAAATAATAACTGGGCAGCAAGAAAACACGTATAACAGATCATCATGCTGTATAGAAACAGTGTGAAACTCCTTTAGAAATCAGTGAAATTGTGAAATCTTTGAAAAATATCTTGCCTAAGTTTAAACCTCTTTTGAAAATGATCTTTTCAACAGTTGCAAAATAATCTCAAACAATTAGTCTCGTTATACACAGAACCTCGCCCCTCGGTCCTTATTCTCGTTCATGGTCAGCCATTGTTACCTGACCGCACGGTGTTATTCCTGGTCAGTCGTTGTTACCTGACCAAACGCATAATACAGTGTCATTATTACCACTGTCTGAAAGTTATCCTCTTTAGGAGTGATCAGATAATACCATAATCGCAGATAGATATCTCAAGAAATATCACAAACAATAAATAATGAACAAATGCATGAATGCAATGCAATGCATATGACCGGTACACTCAGGTACCCACTGCGGCGCGCAATTTGAGCCAACCATGTGTTTATCGTCGGTGGCGCTCACTAGGGGTGTGTACAGAATGCGGAGGGGCTCCTACAGCCCAAGCGCAATATCAAGCCATCTCGTGGCATCAATTAATTCCTGGTCAGTCATTGTTACCTGACCAATTTACATCATACAGTGTCATTGTTACCACTGTTTCAAGTCACATCATACAGTGTCATTGTTACCAATATTTCAAAATTACTGCTGCGGCGCGCAGCCCGATCCATGCTTAGTCCAGAAATTATCACAAGCCCCTTGGGCATTTATAAAACAGTAGTTCTCAGCCCGAATTATCATTTAAAATATCATTTGAGTTTTCAAAACTTAGGAATATGGCTGAGTTTGCAAAAACAGTATTTAAAACCTTGGACTGAAACCAAATGATATGAAAGATATGCTAAAATAGTAATATCAATCCCCGAAAGATTCACATAGTTGGCACGAAGCCCAAACATGGTAATCAGCCCAAATTATGATGATAGCAAGTAGTTTCAGTCAAATACGCGGTAAAAATCAACAATCGGGACGGACCAAGTCACAATCTCCAACAGTGCTCTACCCCACGCTCATATCCGGAGTGCAAGTCACCTCAATACAGTACTATGATGTGCAAATCCGGGGTTTCAAACCCTCAGGATATCATTTAAAAGCATTACTCACCTCTAACCGGTAAAATCTCTAGCTCGCGATGCCTTTGCCCCTCAAATCGGCCTCCACACGCGTCGCATCTAACCAAAATCAGAGCGAATACATCACAATATGCTAAGGGAACAATACCCAATCGAAAATAATCGAGAAATAGCAAAAATCTCGAAACTAGCAAAACTCGAGCCCCGGGCCCGCTTCTCGAAGGTCAGAAATTTTTATGCCAAAATGTTCCTCATCTCACCACAAGTCTATACATATCAAATTCACAAGAATCCGAGTCCATTTAACCTCTCAAATCCCTAGTTTAACTCTCTTAAGTTTCAAGCCCTAACCTCAATTTTTAACCTTTAATTCCTTAGGTTTTTAGTGTTAACCCATGATTTTTTACCATAATAACGTATTCTAAGTCCAAGAATCCATACCTGATGAAAGCCCTCGAAACTCTCTTCAAAATCGCCCAAAACCCTCTTAGTCCGAGGTGGAAATGTTGTGTTCTTTCAAAAATTCGCGAAGGAGATTAATTTCACTTAACTGCCAGGCATTTCGCTTCTGCGCATAAATCATCGCTTCTGCGACCTCCGCATATGCGGTCCAAGCCGCTTTTGCGGACTTTTCACTTAAGGCACCTACCGCTTCTGCGGTCCCCGCTTCGCTTCAGCGGGACCACCTAAGCAGTCCATTATTCCGCTTCTGCGGAACCTGACCAGGATTCGTGTTTCCGCTTCTGCGAGGCCCAGCTCGCTTGTGCGGTACTCTTTTCGCTCCTGCGGAATCTGGCAAGGGCCAAGACTTCCGCTTCTACACTCCTCAAACCGCTTTAGTGAGATCGCACCTGCGGTCCAATAACCGCAGGTGCGAAACCAATAGATACCAGCAAATTTGAACCTGCAATTAACTCCAAAAACCTTCCGTTTAACCATCCGAATTCACCCCGAGGCCCCCGGGACCTCAACCAAAAGCACCACCCTGCCTTAAAACATTACCCAAACTTGTTCCAATCATCACAACACATCAACCAACACTAAAATTATCAATTCTCATCGGATTCATGCCTAAGTTCTTTAAAAACTTCCGAAACACGCATTCGATCAAAAACCCGACCAAACGATGTCCGAATGACCTAAAAATTTGCACACATATCCAAAATCACCCAACGAAGCTACAATAACTCTCAGAATCTCATTCCGACCCTCGGATCAAAATCTCACCCATCAACCGGATTTCGCCAAAATACTAACACGCCAATTCAAGCCTAATTCTACACCGTACCTCTAAAATAAATTCCGATTACGATCCTACGTCACAAATCATCCCTCGAAGCTAACCGAATCACCGGAAATCACATCCGAGCCCTCTAACTCAATAGTCAACATTTTCGGTTGACTTTTCCAACTTAAGCTTTCCTTAAAGAGACTAAGTGTCTCATTTCTTATCAAAACCAATCCGAATCAACTCTAACACATCACATGCCGATAACGAAACATGAAGAAGCATGAAATGGGGGAAACAGAGAAATAACACATGAGACGACGGGTCAGGTCGTCACATCCTCCCAACTTAAGGAAACACTCGTCCTCGAGCGTACCCAGAGTAGTCCTAGAATCCAACCAACAGCTGAATAACCTTACTAAGCATATACCCGGGGTGATCCCACGTCACCCTATCTCATATAGGTCTGATAACACATCATAGCTGAAATCTCACAATCCATCCGGACCATAAATCGTAGAACCAAATTGCTCTTTCCGAAATCATACACAAGATCAGAACCTCACATCTATACTCAGAATAAGCCCGAACCAGTTGTAATAACCCATACTTGCAACCTCGGGTGAAGTCATATGATATACCACATAATCCAAACACCCAAAATAATAGCTTCTATTCACAGCAGTTGCCCACAATAACCAAATACCGATAGAAAACCTCTTATTAGCTAAAGTCTTATTCCATCACTTTCATATACTGCCAACAATAAATAAAACACGCAATAAACCGTAACCATTTCTCAGATTGACCATTCATGAAGCCACTTCCCTTTTGACTAATACCACAGTAGACTTCGGAACCGAACCTCAATATTATCCTTCCAACAAGCTGAAATCAAATCTGTTCGTATTCATTAATGACTCCAACAATCACCTCAAATCCAACAAACCACTCTGGTGATATGACACCTCAACACAGGCCTAAGCCACAACTTGCATAATACACGTACCAATGAGGGACGATCTGAACATACTCAAATCATGACAAATGATTCAAATGAAAGGGTTGTACCTCAAGCTCATCAGTACCATTACAACACAAGGCTGAGACCCTGTCTCACATCAGGGAAATAGAATACTTGAATTTACCCTGAAGGTTCATACCCCCACGTGGCCTCACCATAATGTGCGATCCTACCCAAACACTGTTATACATGAAATATCTCAAGTCGCCATGCTCAAAATCGACAGCCATGTATAATTTAATGTCTGAAATCAAAGCAATTCACTACACCCACGGTGAAACAAATAACATACGACACGCAACCCGATGGGTCATAAACAATACTCCATTTACCAAAAACACTCAATTACTCTTCCCGCTGGACTCTCTCTATAAATCCTCAATAGAACCATACCACATGTGTCCATATCCAACAAATCATAACGTCTCACAGAACAGAAAGCAACTCATAGATCCTCCCCAAATCACCAAAAATCTCAATAACAATCGATCAACCTATCCCTCAACAATACAACTCGGGGCCAACCAAGCTAACTCAAGCTAAATACGTAGCCACCTCGGCTTGCCACCGAACTCAATATCAAAAGGCCTGAAGATGCTCCTCCCACTACTATAACTCCTGCCGGAGCCTACGGTGCCCGGCACCAAATAAATACCAAAATCCACAACCTCTACATAGTCTATACCTGAGAACTCCCGATCTCCAACTCCATATAGTACAAGAATCACTGTACCTAATCCCCGAATTCCACAGTACGAATACATATTACAGCTCAAGTACCCAGTCATTCCACGAAAGATATTCTAGAACTCCCCTGTGCCATCAAACACACTCAAATATCAGCAGTCGATCTAGCTAGAAAGCACCGCAATACTATCGTAGTATCATCAGTCTAATCACATTACCCTTCTTCTGAGACATATACACTCGTCAAATCACTCCTATTCAGCAGTACCATTTCCTTGATTACCTGAGGCTACCCGTTGCCTAAGAATTTTATGAACTTCTTTTCAGAACTAAACTGTAACTCATCTAGCCAAGATCTTCCATCAATATCGTCTAAAAGAAGAATCATTACACATTCCATGCTTCGCATACCCATAGAAAATATATTCGTCTCCAAACCACGGTAAAACCCAACAAGGACTCTCTCCTAATTCCATTCGCTCAGGCTAAACTGCCAGGACTAAATCCTTCTATCTAAACCAAGCTGAGCAAGCCGTCAAAACTCAAGAGCATTGCTGCCAAAATGCCTGTAAAAGCTCATAACTCGAACACATACAAAGACTTAATCATACCCTTACCATACCGATTCGGTCTATTATCAAATTATTCCATCTATCTAATTTCTTTTCTGATTCATCATCAACTTGATATTTCTCCCTCAATGTAGCATCACAATGCCTCAATCCAGGCCTACCACACGAGACCCGAACATAAGACCACACTGTCTAAGACCCATAGGCCACCGAATACTCTCTTAGCTGTTCACAGAAATACCACCTTCCAGAATACTTCATTTTGAAGAACTTCCTGCGAACCTGAATTCGTTGCCATTACTTTCCAGATGCCGATACATAGGATCCCATAATTAACATAGAAATACCACAAGCCTCGACATTCTCCGATGAATAAACAGTCTCTGACCACATACACAACCTTGAGACACCTGATTGATACATGTAAAATCTTGAACACATTAGAATTATTCTCGAAAGTCATTCACTCTTATTCAGGCTGCGAATTTCCTAACTCAATGAACAGAACCACTATTGCCTTACTAGCACTCTGACACCGCAGGATATGATCTCATTCCAATACAAACAAACATCTTCCTTCCCTATACGCTGAGCATTCTTTATCATCAACAGCTCAAGACATCCTATTATTCCCATACATCTACGAAGCACCATATAACCTTTGTCAAAATTTTTCTTCACTTGCCATCCTCGGCTCAATTTCTAAAACCAGAAATGATCCGCCAGCATACCTCGAAAAGGGACCAACATAGCATATAACCGTACAATCAGCTACCCAACAGAAACCTCCCCAACTTGGCTCGAAGCCATACATCAAGACACACTCACCAACTCATAACACTTTTACTCTAATGATGCCACAATACCATAGTGAGATTAAACTCAAATCATCTACAAGTTTGTGAAAACACAGGTCATCTAGTACTGTAATCCTCTGCAAATCTTGCATTCATCCCCACATCAGTTGAGTCCACTCTCTTGAGCGACCCGAATTTATCAAATTTCAACACGTACTCTTCAATTGCACAGGAGATCTTCTAACAATATACATAAGAATCGTACCACTTAAGAACACTCCGCAGGAGATAACCCACCTGCTTCGCCTCAATTTAGTATTTCAGCACACCTTCCACCATCATACATATAACACAGCCATTTAGTCTTCCTGAGTCTGAACTCATACTGCCCCACGTAATGTACTTCATTTCCCAACTAGGAGACACGAAAATATTCTTCACGCGCCCATAACTCGAGACTACACAACAGATCACAATAGGAATCGAACACTTACCAGCTCATCTATCATTCAGCATACTCCTTCGTCACTACCAAGATCACATAGATACATCTCGCAGTACCAACATACTCATCACATGGATATCCAACTGCCACTCCGGCTAATAGGGACGATACCGAACATACAAGTTCAAAACACTTGCCCACACAATCAGCACCTCGGTGCTCAAGCCATAGGCAAAGATCCGGCCTCAAGTCCTCCAGACTGGCCCAACATACTCACGAAGAACACATCTCGCCCCTCGATCGGGGAAATCACAAACTATCAAGGCACATATAATACTGAGCGCTCATGTGCGCATACAAACGTGAGGAAGGAATTTCAAGAGTTATATATCAAGCTGAATCAAGTACGCACATAAGAATTCCAAGAAAGTGAAGTTTCCTAAAGGTTCTGCAGCCTCTCGAGGATAAATACAGACGTCTCCGTACGGATCCGCGAGACTCAACTAAACCTGCTCATGACTCGTGAGACCTAGTAACCTAGGCTCTGATACCAACTTTGTCACAACCCAATTCCCACATCCGATCGTGATGGCGCCTCTCATGAAGACGAGGCCAGCCAACAGAACAACAACGCCTCTTCTAACAGTTACTTAGCATGAATAAGTCTGAATTATAGATAATGAAATTATATTGCGGAATAAATGTAATAAAATAGGGAACCCATCCCGGCTCAGCCCGAAATCGGGGTGTCACAAGTCACGAGAATCTAGAAGGATCTAGAAGGATTTTTAAGTCAACTACAAGCCTGTAAAACATAGAATAAAATCTAGAATCAAAGTAAAAAAAAATCCAGTTCCGCGAATGCTGGCGGTCACCTTGCTCAGCTACGATAGCAAATCCTCAACCAGCTCAAACCCGCTACCGGGTAAACCAATACCTGCATCTGCACGCGAGGTGCAGGGAGTAAAGTGAGTACTCCAACGCAGTGAGTAATAAAAGTAAATAATAACTGAGCGGCAAGAAAACACGTATAACAGATCATCATGCTGTATAGAAATAGTGTAAAACTACTTTATAAATCAGTGAAACTGTGAAATCTTTGGAAAATATCTTGGCTCAATTTAAACCTCTTTTGAAAACGATCTTGTCAATAGTTGCAAAATAATCTCAAACAATTAGTGCCGCTATACACAGAACCTCGCCCCTCGGGCCTTATTCTCATTCATGGTCAGTCATTGTTACCTGACCGCACGGTGTTATTCCAGGTCAGTCGTTGTTACCAGACCAAACGCATAATACAGTGTCATTGTTACCACTGTCTGAAAGTTATCCTCTTTAGGAGTGATAATATAATACCATAACCGCAGATAGATATCTCAAGAAATATCACAAACAACAAATAATGAACAAATTCTTGAATGCAATGCAATGCATATGACCGGTACACTCAGGTACCCACTGCGGCGTACAGTCCGAGCCAACCATTTGTTTATCAGTGCTCACTGGGGTGTACACAGACTCCGAAGGGGCTCCTATAGCCCAAGCTCAATATCAAGCCATCTCGTGGCATCAATTAATTGCTGGTCAGTCATTTTTACCTGACTGGTCAGTCCTTGTTACCTGACCAATTTACATCATACAGTGTCATTGTTACCACTGTTTCAGGTCACATCATACAACGTCATTGTTACCACTGTTTCAAGTCACATCATACAGTGTTATTGTTACCACTGTTTCAAAATCACTACTGCGGCGCGCAGCCAGATCCATGCTCAGTTTAGAAATCATCATAAGCCCCTTGGGCATTTATAAAACAGTAGTTCTCAGCCCGAATTATCATTTAAAATATCATTTGAGTTTTCAAAACTTAGGAATATGGCTGAGTTTGCAAAAACAGTATTTAAAACCTTGGACTGAAACCAAATGATATGCAAGCTATGCTAAAATAGTAATATCAATCCTCGAAGGATTCACATAGTTGGCAATCAGCCCAAACATGGCAATCAGCCCAAATTATGATGATAACAAGTAGTTTCAATCAAATATGCGGTAAAAATCAATAACCGGGACGGACCAAGTCACAATCCCTAACGGTGCTCTACCCCACACTCATATCCGGCATGCAAGTCACCTCAATACAACACTATGATGTGCAAATCCGTGGTTTCAAACCCTTAGCATATCATTTACAAGCATTACTCACCTCGAACCGGTGAAATCTCTAGCTCACGATGCCTTTGCCCCTCAAATCGGCCTCCACACGCGTCATATCTAACCAAAAATCAGAGCGAATACATCACAATATGCTAAGGGAACAATACCCAATCAAAAATAATTGAGAAATAGCAAAAATCTCGAAAATAGCAAAACCTAAGCCCCGGGCCCGCTTCTCAAAATTAAGAAATTTTTATACCAAAATGTTCCTCATCTCGCCACGAGTCTATACATATCAAATTCACAAGAATCGGAGTCCATTTGACCTTCAAATCCCTAGTTTAACTCTCGTATGTTTCAAGCCCTAACCTCTATTTTTTAACCTTTAATTCCTTGGGTTTTCAGTGTTAATCCATGATTTTATACCATAATAACGTATTCTAAGTCCAAGAATCCATACCTGATGAAAGCCCTCGAAACTCTCCTCAAAATCGCCAGAAACCCTCATAGTCCGAGGTGGAAATGTTGTGTTCTTTCAAAAATTCGCGAAGGAGATTAATTTCACTTAACTGCCAGGCATTTCGCTTCTGCGCAAAAATCACCGCTTCTGCGACCTCATTGCAGACTTTTCACTTAAGGCACCTACCGCTTCTGCGGTCCCCACTTCGCTTCAGCGAGACCGCCTAAGCGGTGCATTATTCCGCTTCTGCGGAACCTGACCAGGTTTCCTGTTTCCGCTTCTGCGAGGCCCAGCTCGCTTCTGCGGGTCCGCTTATGCGGTACTCTTTCTGCTCCTGCAGAATCTGTCAAGGGCTAAGACTTCTGCTTCTACGCTCCTCAAACCGCTTTAGCGAGACCGCACCTGCGGTCCCATAACCGCAGGTGCGAAACCAACAGATACCAGGAAATTTGAACTTGTAATTAACTCCAAAAACCTTCCGTTTAACCACCCGAATTCACCCCGAAGCCCCCGGGACCTCAACCAAAAGCACCACCCTTCCTTAAAACATTACCCAAACTTGTTCCAATCATCACAACACATCAACCAACACTAAAATTATCAATGCTCATCGGATTCATGCCTAAGTTCTTTAAAAACTTCCGAAACACGCATTCGATCAAAAACCCAACCAAACGATGTCCGAAAGACCTGAAAATTTGCACACATATCCAAAATTACCTAAAGAAGCAACAACAACTCTCGGAATCCCATTCCGACCCTCGGATCAAAATCTCACCTATCAACCGGATTTCGCCAAAATACTAACTCGCCAATTCAAGCCTAATTCTACACCGGACCTCCAAAATAAATTCCGATCATGATCCTACGTCACAAATCATCCCTCGAAGCTAATCGAATCACCGGAAATCACATCCGAGCCCTCTAAGTCAATAGTCAACATTCGGTTGACTTTTCCAACTTAAGCTTTCCTTAAAGAGACTAAGTGTTTCATTTCTTATCAAAACCAATCCAAATCAACTCTAACACACCACATGCCGATAACAAAATATGAAGAAGCATGAAATGGGGGAAACAGAGAAATAACACATGAGACGACGGGTCGGGTTGTCACATCCTCCCAACTTAAACAAATGCTCGTCCTCGAGCGTACCCAAAGTTGTCCTAGAAGCCAACCAACAGCTGAATAACCTTACCAAGCATATACCCGGGGTGTTCCCACGTCACCCGATCTCATATAGGTCCGATAACACATCATAGCTGAAATCTCACAATCCATCAGGACCATAAACCGTAGAACCACATTGCCTTTTTCGAAATCATACACAAGATCAGAACCTTACATCTATACTCAGAATAAGCCTGAACCAGTTGTAATAACCCATACTTACAATCTCGGGTGAAGTCATATGATATACCACATAATCCAAACACCCGAAACGATAGCTTCTATTCACAGCAGTTGCCCACAATAACCAAATACCGATAGAAAACCTCTTATTAGCTAAAGTCTTATTCCATCACTTTCATATACTGCCAACGATAAAAAAAACACGTGATAAACCGTAACCATTTCTCAGATCGACCATTCATGAAGCCACTTCCCTTTTGACTAATACCACAATAGACTTCCGAACCGAACCTCAATATTATCCTTCCAACAAGCTGAAATCAAATCTGTTCGTATTCATTAATGACTCCAACAATCACCTCGAATCCAATACACCACTCTGGTGATATGACACCTCAACACAGGCCTAAGCCACAACTTGCATAATACACGCACCAATGAAGGACGGTCGGAACATACTCAAATCATGACAAATGATTCAAATGAAAGGGCTGTACCTCAAGCTCATCAGTACTATTACAACACAAGTCTGAGACCCCATCTCACATCAGGGAAATAGAATACTTGAATTTACCCTGAAGGGTCATACCCCTACGTGGCCTCGCCACAATGCGCGATCCTACCCAAACACTGTTATACATGAAATATCTCAAGTCGCCATGCTCAAAATCGACAGCCACGCATAATTTGATGTCTGAAATCAAAGCAATTCACTACACACAGGGTGAAACAAATAACATACGACACGCAACCCGATGGGTCATAAACAATACTCCATTTACCGAGCAACACTCAATTACTCTTCCCGCTGGACTCTCTCTATAAATCCTCAATAGAACCATACCACATGTGCCCATATCCAACAAATCATAACGTCTCACAGCACAGAAAGCAACTCATAGATCCTCCCCAAATCACCAACAAGCTCAATAACAATTGATCAACCTATCCCTCAACAATACAACTCGAGGCCAACCAAGCTAACTCAAGCAAAATACGTAGCCACCTCGGCTTGCCAACAAACTCAATATTAAAAAGCCTGAAGATGCTCCTCCCACTACTATAACTCCTGCCGGAGCCGTACGATACGGTGCCCGGCACCAAATAAATACCGAAACCCACAACCTCTACATAGTCTATACCTAAGAACTCCCGGTCTCCAACTCCATATAGCACAAGAATCACTGTACCTAATCCCCGAATTCCACAGTACGAATGTATATTACACCTCAAGTACCCAGTCATTCCACGAAAGATATTCTAGAACTCCCGTGTGCCATCAAACACACTCAAATATCAACAGTCGATCTAGCTAGAAAGCACCGCAATACTATCGTAGTATCATTAGTCTAATCATATTACCCTTCTTCCGAGACATATACTCTCGTCAAATCACTCCTATTCAGCAGTACCATTTCTTTGATTACCTGAGGCTACCCGTTGCCTAAGTATTTTATGAACTTCTTTTCAGAACTGAACTGTAACTCATCTAGCCAAGATCTTCCATCAATCTCGTCTAGAAGAAGAATCATTACACATTCCATGCTTCGCATACCCATAGAAAATATATTCATCTCCAAACCACAGTAAAACCCAACAAGGACTCTCTCCTAATTCCATTCGCTCAAGCTAAACTGCCAGGACTGAATCCTTTTATCTAAACCAAGCTGAGCAAGCCGTCAAAACTCAAGAGCATTGCTGCCAAAATGCCTGTAAAAGCTCATAACTCGAACACATACAAAGAATTAATCATACCCTTACCATACCAATTAGGTCTATTATCAAGCTATTCCATCTATCTAATTTCTTTTCTGATTCATTATCAACTTGATATTTCTCCCTTGCTGTAGCATCACAATGCCTCAATCCAGGCCTACCACACGAGACCCGAACATAAGACCACACTGACTAAGACCCATAGGCCCCTGAATACTCTCTCAGTTGTTAACAGAAATACCACCTTCTAGAATACTTCACTTTGAAGAACTTCCTGCGAACCTGAATTCATTGCCATTACTTTCCAGATGCCGATACATAGGATCCCATAATTAACATAGAAATACCACAAGCCTCGACATTCTCCGATGAATACATAGTCTCTGACCACATACATAACCTTGAGACACCTGATTGATACAAGTAAAATCTTGAACACATTATACTTATTCTCGAAAGTCATTCACTCTTATTCAGGCTGCAAATTTCCTAACTCAATGAACAGAACCACTATTGCCTTACTAGCACTCTGACACCGCAAGATATGATCTCATTCCAATACAAACAAACATTTTCCTTCCCTATACGCTGAGCATTCTTTATCATCAACAACTCAAGACATCCTATTATTCCCACACATCTACGAAGCACCATATAACCTTTGTCAAAATTTTTCTTCACTTGCCATCCTCGACTCAATTTCTAAAACCAGAACTGATTCGCCAGCATACCTCGAAAAGGGACCAACATAGCACATAACCGTACAATCAGCTACCCAACAGCAACCTCCCCAACTTGGCTCGAAGCCATACATCAAGACACGCTCACCAACTCATAACACTTTTAATCTAATGATGCCACAATACCATAGTGAGATTAAACTCAAATCATTTACAAGTTTGTGAAAACACAGATCATCTAGTACTGTAATCCTTTGCAAATTTCGCATTCATCCCCACATCAGTTAAGTCCACTCTCTTGAGCGACCCGAATTTATCAAATTTCAACACTTACTCTTCAATTACACATGAGATCTTCTAACAATATACATTAGAATCGTACCACTTAAGCACACTCCGCAGAAGATAACCCACCTGCTTCGCCTCAGTTTAGTATTTCAGCACACCTTCCACCATCATACATATAACACAGCCATTTAGTCTTCCTGAGTCTGAACTCATACCGCCACACATAATGTACTTCACTTCCCAACATGGAGACACGAAAATATTCTTCACGCGCCCATAACTCGGGGCTACACAACAGATCACAATAGGAATCGAACACTTACCAGCTCATTTATCATTCAGCAGACTCCTTCGTCACTATCAAGATCACATAGATACATCTCGCAATACCAACATACTCATCACATGGATATCCAACTGCCATTCCGGCTAATAGGGACAATACCGAACATACAAGTTCAAAAAACTTGCCCACACAATCAGCACCTCGGTGCTCAAGCCATAGACAAAGATCCGGCCTCAAGTCCTCCAGACTGGCGCAACATACTCACGAAGACCACATCTTGCCCCTCGATCGGGGAAATCACAAACTATCAAGGCACATATAATACTGAGCGCTCATGTGCACATACAGACGTGAGGAAGTAATTTCAAGAGTTATATCTCAAGCTGAATTAAGTATGCACATAAGAATTCCAAGAAAGTGAAGTTTCCTAAACGTTCTGCAGCCTCTCGAGGATAAATACAGACGTCTGCGTATCGATCCGCGAGACTCTACTAAACCTGCTCATGACTCGTGAGACCTAGTAACCTAGGCTCTGATACCAACTTTGTCACGACACAATTCCCACACCCGGTCGTGATGGTGCCTCTCATGAAGACGAGGCCAGCCAACAGAACAATAACGCATCTTTTAACAGTTACTTAGCATGAATAAGTCTGAATCATAGATAACAAAATCAAATTGCGGAATAAACTTAATAAAATAGGGAACCCATCCCGGCTCAGCCCGAAATCGGTGTGTAACAAGTCACGAGCATCTAGAAGGATTTTTAAGTCAACTACAAGCCTATAATATTAGAATAAAATCTGGAATCAAAGGAAAAAAATGAATCCGGTGCCGCGAACACTGGCGGTCACCTTGCTCAGCTACGATAGCAAATCCTCAACCAGCTCAAACCCGTTACCGGGTAAACCAATACCTGCATCTGCACGCGAGGTGCATGGAGTAAAATGAGTACTCCAACGCAGTGAGTAATAAAAATAAATTATAACTGAGCGGCAAGAAAACACGTATAACAGATCGTCATGCTGTATAGAAACAGTGTAAAACTCCTTTAGAAATCAGTGAAACTGTGAAATCTTTGGAAAATATCTTGGCTCAGTTTAAACCTCTTTTGAAAATGATCTTTTCAACAGTTGCAAAATAATCTCAAACAATTAGTGCCGCTATACACAGAACCTCGCCCCTCGGGCCTTATTCTCGTTCATGGTCAGCCATTGTTACCTGACCGCACGGTGTTATTCCTGGTCAGTCGTTGTTACCCGACCAAACGCATAATA
This sequence comes from Nicotiana glauca, assembly GCA_026770625.1. Taxonomy (NCBI): domain Eukaryota; kingdom Viridiplantae; phylum Streptophyta; class Magnoliopsida; order Solanales; family Solanaceae; genus Nicotiana; species Nicotiana glauca. The sequence goes on from MU748527.1 coordinate 56,764, forward strand.
CAGTGTCGTTGTTACCACTGTCTGAAAGTTATCCTCTTTAGGAGTGATCAGATAATACCATAATCGCAGATAGATATCTCAAGAAATATCACAAACAACAAATAATGAACAAATGCTTGAATGCAATGCAATGCATATGACCGGTACACTCAGGTACCCTCTGCGGCGTGCAGTCCGAGCCAACCATGTGTTTATCGTCGACGACGCTCACTGGGGGTGTGTACAGATTCCGGGGGGGGGGCTCCTAAAACCCAAGCGCAATATCAAGCCATCTCATGGCATCAATTAATTCATGGTTAGTCATTGTTACCTGACCGGTCAGTCATTGTTACCTGACCAATTTACATCATACAGTGTCATTGTTACCACTGTTTCAAGTCACATCATACAGTGTCATTGTTACCACTATTTCAAAATCACTGCTGCGGCGCACAGCCCGATCCATGCTCAGTCCAGAAATCATCATAAGCCTCTTGGGCATTTATAAAACAGTAGCTCTCAGCTCGAATTATCATTTAAAATATCATTTGAGTTTTCAAAACTTAGGAATATGGCTGAGTTTGCAAAAATAGTATTTTAAACCTTGGACTAAAATAAAATGATATGCAAGATATGCTAAAACAGTAATATCAATCCCCGAAGGATTCACATAGTTGGCATGAAGCCCAAACATGGCAATCAACCAAAATTATGATGATAACAAGTAGTTTCAGTCAAATACACGGTAAAAATCAACAACCGGGATGGACCAAGTCACAATCCCCAACCGTGCTCTACCCTACGCTCATATCCGGCGTGCAAGTCACCTCAATACAGCATTATGATGTGCAAATCCGGGGTTTCAAACCCTCAGGATATCATTTACAAACATTACTCACCTTGAACCGGCAAAATCTCTAGCTTGCGATGCCTTTGCTCCTCAAATTGGCCTCCACACGCGTCGTATCTAACCAAAATCAGAGCGAATACATCACAATATGCTAAGGAAATAATACCCAATCAAAAATAATTGAGAAATAGCAAAAATCTCGAAACTAGCAAAACCCAAGCCCTGGGTCCGCTTCTCGAAATTAAGAAATTTTATACCAAAATGTTCCTCATCTCGCCACGAGTCTATACATATCAAATTCACAAGAATCGGAGTCCATTTGACCTCTCAAATCCCTAGTTTAACTCTCTTAAGTTTCAAGCCCTAACCTCTATTTAACCTTTAATTCCTTGGGTTTTCAGTGTTAATCCATAATTTTATAATATAATAACGTATTCTAAGTCCAAGAATCCATACCTGATGAAAGCCCTTGAAACTCTCTTCAAAATCGCCCAAAACCCTCTTAGTTCAAGGTGGAAATGTTGTGTTCTTTCAAAAATTCGCGAAGGAGATCAATTTCACTTAACTGCCAGGCATTTCGCTTCTGCGCATAAATCACCACGTCTGCGACCTCCGCATATGCTGTCCAAGCCCGCTTTTACGGACTTTTCACTTGAGGCACCTACCACTTCTGCGGTCCCCGCTTCGCTTCAGCGGGACCGCCTAAGCGGTCCATTATTCCGCTTCTGCGGAACCTGACCAGGATTCCTATTTCCGCTTCTGCGAGGCCCAGCTCGCTTCTGCGGGACTGCTTATGCGGTACTCTTTCCGCTCCTGCGGAATATGGTAAGGGACAAGACTTCCGCTTCTGCGCTCCTCAAACCGCTTCTGCGAGACCGCACCTGCGGTCCAATAACCGCAGGTGCGAAACCAACAGATACCAGCAAATTTGAACCTGCAATTAACTCCAAAAACCTTCCGTTTAACCACCCGAATTCACCCCGAGACCCCCGTGACCTCAACCAAAAGCACCACCCTTCCTTAAAACATTACCCAAACTTGTTCCAATCATCACAACACATCAACCAACACTAAAATTATCAATTCTCATCGGATTCATGCCTAAGTTCTTTAAAAACTTCCGAAACACGCATTCGATCAAAAACCCGACCAAATGATGTCCGAATGACCTGAAAATTTGCACACATAAAATCACCCAATGAAGCTACAGTAACTCTCGAAATCCTATTCCGATCCTCGGATCAAAATCTCACCTATCAACTGGATTTCGCCAAAATACTAACTCGCCAATTCAAGCCTAATTCTATACCGGACCTCCAAAATAAATTTCGATCACGATCCTACGTCACAAATCATCCCTCGAAGCTAACCGAATCACCGAAAATCACATCTGAGCCCACTAACTCAATAGTCAACATTCGGTTGACTTTTCCAACTTAAGCTTTCCTTAAAGAGACTAAGTGTCTCATTTCTTATCAAAACCAATCCAAATCAACTCTAACACACCATATGCCGATAACGAAACATGAAGAAGCATGAAATGGGAGAAACGGAGCAATAACACATGAGACGACGGGTTGGGTCGTCACAGAGATTTTGGATCGTGGCATAACGTCAAACCTCAATACCCGATTCTTAGCATTCCAGGAGGAAGAAGTGATCCTGTTCTTGTGATATGCTCCTGTGGCTCTTTAATCCCAGGCTTGGTCAGCTTCATTGTTGGATGTACTATCTTTCTAGGAGCGAAAGAAGAACAAAACCTCTCTTTTATGAAGACTAATGTCCTTATCGTCTTAAGTTCTCCTTCCAATGCAACCACAAAACCTCTCTTTTATAACTGATTCTTAAATGGGAGAAAGACACTTAAATCCTGAGAATTGTAACTTAAAATTTATTAGGAACTTAAAGGGAATTGAATGTAAGAAATGGGATTAGGAGCAAGGAGAAAGGGTGAAGAACTCGGGAAAATAGATCGTCCACAAGTTCTCAAAACCGTTGTGTGTTAGCTCTAACATCACAAGATATTTGTCTCTACATTCTTCACTATGTATTGGCATCTAATTGATGAATGAATCTGCTCTTGTATGAATTAATCAAATGAATATAGTCTATTACTTATTGAGACAACTCAAATTCTTCTGAATGTGGTTAATATACCGGTCAATGAAGGAGCAACTATATTTATATGTCAAAAGGGTATTAGAGTCACTTAGTATTTAAAGGATAATTTGATAAATTAACTTTGAAGTTGTGGTGCTCTCACTTTTAGTATGCTATCCAAAAATAATAATTCTTTAAAAAATTTTAAGAGTTATAAGATAGAATTAAAATACAAACAAATTTAGCATCATAATGATATCTGATGAATGGTGTGATAATTAATATTACTTTTTTTAGACTTTCTTTTTACATATCTTTTATATGAATCTTTCTCACTATTCTGGAACCCACAGCGTCCACCTTGACAGGCCGTGGTGGACCAAGTGTTGGCTAGCGAGTTCAACTGAACCCGCTTCACAAAAAAAAATATTGTATATATGTATAAATTAGGATTAAAATTGTGTAAATTTTGTATAAATATTTATTTAAACCACTTGACAATTATTATTTTACGATTAAAGTTATATACTTCTAAAATTAAACCCGCTTGCACAAAATCTTGGATCCGCCACCGTTGACAGAGTGGTACTGCGACAAATTAAACCACAATAGCTTTTAGTGTAAATAGTTTGACCGCTGAAACCCATTAATCCGTGAAATATGTCTTAGCATTAAATATATAATGAAGACAGGTACAAAAATTATGGTTATAAACTAAAAGTGAGTAGACTGCATATTAAAAAACTGTCTTGAGGTATTATCATGCATAGGGAATTTTTCAATATTTTCTTATTGAAAGGTAGTTGCATCAATGTAGTTACGACACTATCCTTTAAATACATGTATTCATTCGGGATTTTTACCTAGCTATACTATATTAAAAACTTATTTACCTATGTTCTCTATATTTTGAAGTTTTTAATAAGTATCTAAGTTTTTCTTACAAATCATATATATTGCTTCCTAAGAGACTACACTCCATTATTAATGCCTTCAATTAAGGGATTAAATTATATTCTTTCCTTTTTCTCCCTCTCCTCTTCTCTCTCCTTTTTTTTCCAATTAAAATCCCTTAATCTACACCCAAAATCTCCATCATCTCTCCCCTCACTATTAACTTTACATTATTAAAAATATTCTAAAATTTTATAATAATTGTAGGATAACTGTATAATAATTGTATCTGAATTGTGTCAGCTACATAAATGTATCATACTTGTATCATGTTTGTATCTAACTTGTATCTGGTATATTAATACCCAAAATAATACATGATATAGTACTAATAAACTAATATACAATTATCATACTTGTGATACAAACTGTGAAATTCACCATGAACGCACAATTGCTCGTAACTATATGCAATGAATATATAATAATCATACATTTGTAACACAATTCGTGCAACAATGATACATATAGAATTATAATACAATCAAGATATATTTCTGAAAAATTATGACACAATTATGATCTTCATCTTCATCTTCTTCATCTTCTGTATATGATTGCCAATGAGTCACACCAAATTTCGCACCCTCCTTGATAAAGAACTTTTGTCTCTAAATTAACAAACAAAAAAGTTTTTTTTAATCGATAGTATTTTTTTCTAAAATTTCATAAACATATGAAATTTAAGAAACTAAATTCATAAGTAAAACATCAAACATACAAAAAACATATTATACTAATAATAAAAAAAAATTGGTGAAATTAAATTTTTCAGAGGCATCATACAATCAGTATAAAAAATAACTTATGAGAATAAACAAATTGTCTCATATAAGCATGTAAAACACAATAAAAACATGTAATTTAACGTACATTTCTGAAAAATTGTGACACAATTATGATCTTCATCTTCTTCAAGTTTCAATCACAATATAAGTCTTCATCTTCTTCATCTTCTATATGTGATTGCCAATGGTAGAAGTTTGGGGTGGGTCTTACGAGGAAGGGAGGGGAATGTGGCTTGAGACTTGGGGAAAATTGAAAATGATTGAAATTTATTGAAGATGAGAGTTGAGAGAGAATCGAAATCGCTGAAGAAGAGAATTTGGGTAACTGATACCCACTATTTAAGGTATATTTAATTTTCTCTTTTTTTAAGGTTTTGGGTAAAACAAGTAAATATAGGTATATATAGTTATGTCACGATCCGGATTTTTCCACCATCGGGAGTCGTGATGGCGCCTACTAATAGGAGCTGGGCAAGTCAATTTATTTAATACTTCTCTTAACAACATCGGCAATATAAATAAATACAAGACAATTAATATAAAAAGTGGAAGACTCAAAACATAAATAACTAAAACCAAGTGCGGAAGCTCAAACATATCTCTACCCAGATCTGGTGTTACTAACTCACGAACTCCTACAGAATTCTAAATACAAGGTCTGAATAAAAATACAATACTGTCTGATCCGATACAAAGGAAATCAAACGAAAACAAAGAGAAGAGAGACTCCGGGCCATGCGGACGTCAGCACGGCTACCTCGGGAATCTCTGGACTGAAGTGATCTCCCAATGCTCCTACTGCTGTCCAAAAGCTCCTACTCTGGTACTGTGATCTGTGCAAAAAGATGCACAGAGTGTAGTATCAGTACAACCGATCCCATGTGCTGGTAAGTGACTGGCCTAACACCGGCGAAGTAGTGACGAGGCTAGACAGGACTACCAATCAACCTGTGCAGATATATATGTACAAGTACTACAAAATAACAGTGAAAAGTAGTAATTAAGACTGGGAGTGGAGCATGCTTTTGGGGATAACCGATAAAATAGAACGGTAGGAATAAATAAGGAAAACTACAACTGATCTCTTCTAACACAGAATACGTGGTGGGCGTGCCACACGATCCCATTTCATGATATATAAGTGGTCGGCGCGTCACACGATCCCTTTTCATAATATATAAGTGGTCGGCTTGCCACACGATCCCATTTCATAATATATAAGTGGTCAGCGTGCCACACGACCCCATTTCATAATATATAAGTAGTCGGCGTGCCACACAATACCATTTCATAATATATGATGGTTTTCCGGCAAGGGAACAAGTATCAATTCATCTATCCCGGCAAGGGAGAATACAAATAGATAGTTAATTCCCGGCAAGAGAGCAACAACAATAACGTACACGTCCCGGCAAGGGGATAATTATATCTCTTTCTCTTTCGTTCATTTCTTACTTCCTAATCATGTCATAATTCGAGCCAACACTCCAAGGAGTGTACAAATCATATTTCCTCTTCATACTGTTCACGTTATATAGGAACCATCAATTAAGCAAGGAAGAGTCGCTACAGAATCCTAAATAAGCACAAATAAGGACTCACGGTCATGCTAGATACCGATGTATAGATACTCGTCACCATGCCTATACACAGTACTCAACATTTAGCAATTAGCAAACAATACTCTAATCCTATTCCCTCAAGCCAAAGTTATATCAAACACTTACCTCGAATGCTCCAAACTCAACTCAAGCCTCTAGTATAGCTTTACCCCTCGAATTCGGCTCCAACTCAGTCAAATCTATGAAATAATGACTTTACAATATTAATAATAGCTAAACAAACTAAACCCAATGCCTACATATGAATTTCTAAGCTTTCCTCCCAAAAATTTAAAAATTGACCCCGGGCCCGCTTGGTCAAAATAAGAGGTTCGAACCAATTCCATGCTACCCAATCCCCCACGAGCCTGGATATACAATTTGTTTTCAAATCCAACCCCAAAACGAGGTCTAAATCAAGAAAAATTTAAAAACCCTAACTCTACCCATTTCCCAAATTTTCTACCATTAAAATCCTAAGATTAATGATAAAAGTTGATGAAAAACACTAGAAAATGGAAAGAAATCGGTTAGTAAGTGCTTACTTGTGATTTGATAAGAAAATCACTTGAGAAAATCGCCCTAGTCTTCTAATTGTTGAGAAAGTTTGAAAGAAAATTGCTGAAAGTTATGTTTTTAAAAAGACCCACTGCCCGACTTTTGCATATGCGGTACAGGGGTCGCACCTGCGACACCGCACGTGCGGAAAACTAGTCGCTTCTGCGGAAATGGCTAGGCCCCGCTGGGGCTGCACCTGCGAAGAAAGGATCCGCTTCTGCGGACCGCATATGTGAGGGACAATCCGCATCTGCAAAAGAGACCGCATCTGCGACCCGCTGTCCGCACCTGCGAGTCCGCATCTGCGGCCAAAAGAACGCATGTGCGGTTACACCAGACATGGTGCAGCAGCAGTGATTTCCTGTAATTTTTTTTCCTAAGTTTCAACCACCCGAATACCTTCGAAATACTCCCGAGCCCTCGGGCTCCTAAACAAACACACACACTAACTCAACAACATCCTACGAACTAAACCATGCGGTTAAATCGCCAAAATAACATCATAAACGAGGAATCAAACCTCAAAGTCATCATTCTTTTTAATCAAACTTCATAAACTTTTATTGTTAGAGTTTTAGGTCTGAATCACATCAACTGACGTCCGATTTCAACCAAATTTCACAGGAAGCGCTTAAACCACATATAAGACCTGTACCGGGCGCCGGAACCAAAATACAGGCCCGATACCAACGCTTTCTAATCCATTTTCATTTCAAATTTCCAAATAAATTTTAGAAAAACAATTTCCTTTAAAAATTCATTTCTCGGGCTAGGGACCTCGGATTTCGATTTTGGGCATACACCCGAGTCCCATATTTTTCTACGGACCCTCCAAAACCGTCGAATCATGGGTCCGGGTCCGTTTACCCAAAATGTTGACCCAAGTCAACTTCAATCATTTTAAAGCCATATTTTGAAAATTTTCATAGAATTTAACATATAAGATTTCCGGCTACGCGCCCGGATTACGCACGCAAATCGAGAAAAGTAAAAATAAGGTTTTCAAGGCCTCGAAAGCATGGAATGAAAGAGAAAACAGGTGATGACCCTTTGGATCGTCACATTCTCCACCTCTAAAACAATCGTTCGTCCTCGAATGGACAAAAGAAAGAAGTAACTGAGTCAAGAAATAGATGAGGATAACGGCTCTGCATATTAGATTCGGACTCCCGGGTCGATGCCTCAGGAGGCTGACCTCTCCACTGGACACGCACTAAAGGAAAACTCTTCGACCTCAACTGTCGAACCTGCCGGTCTAGAATAGCTACCGGCTCCTCCTCATAAGACAGATCCTTGTCCAACTGGACAGTGCTGAAATCTAACACGTGAGCTGGATCGCTGTGATACCTCCGAAGCATAGACACATGAAATATTAGATGCACGGCTGACAAGCTAGGCGGCAAGGCAAATCTGTAAGCCACCTCTCCCACACAATCGAGAATCTCAAATGGATAAATGAACCTAGGGCTAAGCTTGCCCTTCTTCCCAAATCTCATCACGCCCTTCATAGGCGACACTCGGAGCAAGACCCGCTCACCAACCATGAAAGCTACATCCTGAACCTTACGATCCGCATAGCTCTTTTACTGCGACTGAGCCGAACGAAGCCTATCCTGAATGATTTTGACCTTATCCAAGGCCTCCTAAACTAAATTTGTACCCAATAACCGAGCCTCTCCCGGCTCAAACCATCCAACTGGAGACCGACATCGCCTACCATACAACGCCTCATACAGGGCCATCTGAATGCTGGACTGGTAGCTGTTGTTGTAGGCAAACTCTGCTAAAGGCAAAAATTGGTCCCACGAGCCTCCAAAATCAATTACACGGGCTCGGAGCATATCCTTCAAAATCTGAATAGTCTGCTCAGACTGACCGTCCGCCTGAGTATGAAATGTTGTGCTCAACTCAACCCGCATGCCCAACTCTTGCTGAACTGCACCCCAGAAATGCGAGGTAAACTGCATACCCCGATCCGAAATGATAGATGCCGGCACAACATGAAGGCTAACAATCTCCCGGATATAAATCTCAGCTAACCTCTCGGTTGAATAGAAGACTGCCACAGGAATGAAATGCGCTGACTTGGTCAGCCTATCAACAATAATCCATATCGAGCCGAACTTCTTCCAAGTCAACAAGAGTCTAGTAATGAAATCCATGGTAATCCTCATCCACTTCCACTCGGGAAGCTCAATCCTCTGGAACAAACCTCCAGGCCTCTGATGCTCGTACTTAACCTGCTGACAGTTCAAACATCGAGCCACATATGCCACAATATCCTTCTTCATCCTACACCACCAATAATGCTGCCGTAAGTCCTGATACATCTTTGCGGGGCCCGGGTGAATAAAATACCGAGAACTATGGGCCTCCGCTAAGATCAACTCTCGAATCCCATCGACATTAGGCACACAAACTCGCCCCTGCAATCTCAAAACACCATCATCATTTAAGGTTACCTTCGTGGCATCTCCACGCTGCGCCTGGTCTCTCAAGACACACAAATGGGGATCATCGAACTGCCGATCACGGATACGCTCCAATAATGAAGAACGAGTGACCGTGCAAGCTAACACTCTGCTAGGATCAAAAATGTCCAACCTCACCAATATATTGGCCAAGGCCTGAATATCCAAAGCAAGCGGTCTCTGGCAGACCGAAATATAAGCAAGACTACCCATGCTGGCGGACTTCTTACTCAATGCATCGGCCACTACATTGGCTCTCCCCGGGTGATACAAAATAGTAACATCATAATCTTTAAGTAGCTCCAACCACCTCCTCTGCCTCAAGTTCAACTCCTTCTTCTTGAATAAGTACTGAAGACTCTTGTGATCAGTGTACACCTCACACATCACACCATATAGGTAATGCCTCCAAATCTTCAAAGCATGAACAATGGCTGCCAACTCTAGATCATGAATCGGATAATTCTTCTCGTGGGTCTTCAACTGCCTCAAAGCATAGGCAATGACTCTACCATCCTGCATCAATACTGCACCAAGCCCAATACGGGAAGCATCACAATAAACTGTATAAGGACCTGAGCCTGTGGGCAAAACCAATATCAGTGCCGTAGTCAGAGCTGTCTTGAGCTTCTGAAAGATCGCCTCACACTCATCTGACCATCTGAACTGGGCAACCTCCTGGGTCAATCTGGTCATCGGGGCTGCTATAGATAAAAATCCTTCCACGAACCAACGGTAATAACCTGCTAACCCCAAGAAACTCCGAATCTCGGTAGCTGATGTTGGTCGAGGCCAGTTCTTGACTGCCTCAATCTTCTTCGGTCCACCTGAATACCCTCTGTTGATACGACGTGACCCAGAAATGCAACCGAACTCAACCAGAACTCGCACTTCGAGAATTTAGCATATAACTTACTATCCTTCAGAGTCTGAAAAACCACTCTGAAGTGCTACTCGTTCTTCTCCTAGCTGCGGGAGTACACCAGAATATCATCAATAAAGACTATCATGAACAAGTCCAAGTAAGGCCTAAATTCTTGGTTCATCAACTCCATAAATGCTGCTGGGGCATTGGTCAACCCAAATGACATGACCAAAAACTCATAATGCCCATACCGAGTGTGGAATGCTTTTAAGGACATCAGATGCCCTAATCCTCAGCTGATGGTATCCATATCTCAAGTCTATCTTTGAAAACACCTTTGCACCCTGAAGCTGGTCAAACAAATCATCAATCCTCGGTAGTGGATACTTGTTCTTAACTGTCACTTTGTTCAATTGCTGGTAATCAATGCACATCCTCATCGACCCATCCTTTTTCTTTACAAATAATACCGGTGCACCCCAAGGAGAAACACTAGGTCTGATATAACCCTTCTCTAGCAAGTCTTATAACTGGTCCTTTAACTCCTTCAACTCTGGCGGTGCCATGTGATATGGCGGAGTGGAAATGGGCTGAGTGCCCGAAGCTAGATCAATACAGAAATCAATATCCCTGTTGGGCAGCATACCCACCAGGTCTGAAGGGAAAACCTCGGGGAAATCCCAAACAATAGGAACAGAGTTAATAGAAGGGACCTCTATGCTGGAATCGCGAACATACGCCAGATAAGCCAAACACCCTTTCTCGACTATGCGTCGAGCCTTCACATATGAAATAACAATGCGGGTGGCATGACTTTGGGTCCCTCTCCACTCCAATCCAGACAAATCTAGAAAAGCCAAGGTCACGGTCTTGGCATGACAATCCAAGGTAGAATGATATGAGGGAAAACAATCCATCCCTAATATAACGTCGAAATCCACCATGTCTAAGAGCAATAAATCAACGCGGGTCTTAAGACCCTCAAACACTACCACACAGAAACGATAAACCCGGTCAACCACTATAGAATCACCCCCCGGTGTAGATACATAAACAGGAATACCTAAAATATCACTAGGCATAACCAGGTAGGGTGCAAAATAGGATGACACATATGAATACGTAGACCTAGGGTCAAATAGCACTGAAGCATACCTATCACAGACCAGAATAGTACCTGTAATGACTGCATCTAAAGACTCAGCCTCTGGCCTGGCTGGAAGAGCATAACACCAGGGCTGGGCCGTTCTTCCTGAACCATATATCTGGGATGATAGGTTGCTGGCTGGCCTCTACCTCTAGTGGTCCGAGCTCCACCTCTATGATCTCTACCTCTACCTCTATGGCCTCTACCCCCGCCTCTAGCTGGCTGGGCGGCCTGTGGATCACCTGATGCCTGAATCATAGGATGAGGACCCTGCTGCTGAGAGTTGTCAAAAGCTCAAGGGCAATACCTGGCAATATGTCTCGTGTCGCCACACGTGTAACAAGGCCTTAGCTGTTGAGAATAACGGAGTGGTGGTGCGCTGATAGGTGCTGATGGTGAACTGAAAAGTTGTTGGTCAGAAGACTGCAGCTAAGAGGCACGACCACCTGAAGTACCATGTGACACCTGTAGGGCTAACTGAAAGGGCCTCGGAGGGTGGCCTCTACCATAAGAATCCCCCCTCCTACCGAGGTACCACTAAACCTACCTGCATAACGTGGCCTCTTATCTGACCCATGACTACCTCCCCGTGCAAGTTCCATCTCAACTCGACGGGCCGCATTGGCCGCCTCCTAAAAAGAAATCTCACTATCGGCTCCCATAGCAATCTGGAGACGGATCGGCTGAATCAATCCATCAATAAACCTCTTCACGCTCTCTCGCTCTATGGGGAGTATAAAAATAGCATGGCGTGCTAGATTAATAAACCGGGTCTCATACTGAGTGACTGTCATAGAGCCCTGTTGGAGGCACTTGAACTGCCTGCAAAGAGCCTCTCGTTGAGTAACTGGGAGAAACTTCTCCAAAACCAACTCTGCAAACTGGTCCCAAGTCAGTGATGGCGACCTTGCAGGTCTGGATAAACAATAGTCCCTCCACCAAGTCTTGGCGGATCCTGCTGGTCGAAAAGTGGCGAAGTCGACCCCATTGGTCTCCACAATACCCGTAGTCCGAAGGATCTCATGGAAGCTAAATAAGTAATCTTGTGGATCCTCTGAAGAAGTACCGCTGAATGGGGTGGTGAAGAGCTTGGAGAACCTATCAAGCCTCCACAAAGCATCTGAAGACATAGCCGCTCCATCACCAGTCTGTGTCACAATACCTGGCTGAACTGCCACAACTGGCTGAACCACTGGAACATGAGCCTGGAGAGCTACCTGCTCCGGAGTACGTGAGTAGGAGTCTGAACTCCTCCTCCAGCCTGAGAAGTGGCTGGTGCTACTGGAAGCTAACCCGCTCTAGTGACATTATCCACAAAGCCTGCCAGTCTGACCAAAGCGTCCTGAAGATCTGGGGTGACTATGATCCCCCATGGAACCTGAGCTGGGCCCACTGGAGCTGCTGGGACTGGAACCTCCTAACATAATCAATATGAGGCTCCACCTCTAGGATTGCTGCCCGGGGCTGAGCTCTGCCCCTGCCTCGACCTCTGGCATGACCTCGGCCTCGCCCTCTGCCCATCGTAGGAACTACTGCCGGGGGCTCAAGCTGCTGTGCGGTAGAAGAAGAAGCACGTGTCCTCGCCATTTGCGAAAGAGCAGAGTAGGAAGACAGTGAGTATTTAAGAAACAGAATTGCACGACAAGAAAGAATAAAAGTGAAATTTTCCTAACTCCGTAGCCTCTGGGGATAAATACAGACGTCTCTGTACTGATCCCTCAGACTCTACCAAGTTTGTCCATAAGTAGCGAGACCTATGTAACCTAGTGCTCTGATACCAACTTGTCACGACCCGGATTTTCCCATCATCGGGAATCGTGATGGCGTCTACTAATAGGAGCTAGGCAAGAAAATTTATTTAATACTTCTCTTAACAACATCGACAATATAAATAAATACAAGATAATTAATATAAAAAGCGGAAGACTCAAAACATAAATAACTCAAACCAAGTGCGGAAGCTCAAATACATCTCTACCCAGATCTGGTGTCACTAACTCACGAACTCCTACAGAATGCTAAATACAAGGTCTGAATAAAAATACAGTACTATCTGATCTGATACAAAGGAAATCAAACGAAAACAAAGATAAGAGAGACTCCAGGTCATGCGGACGTCATCACGGCTACCTCAGGAATCTCTGGAATGAAGTCAGCTCCCAATGCTCCTACTGCTGTCAAAAGCTCCTGCTCCAGTACTATGATCTGTGCAAAAAGATGCACAGAGTGTAGCATCAGCACAACCGACCCCATGTGCTGGTAAATGCCTGGCCTAACCCGGGCGAAGTAGTAACGAGGCTAGACAGGACTACCAATCAACCTGTGCAGACATATATATACAAGTACTACAAAATAACAGTGGAAAGTAGTAATTAAGACTGGGAGGGGAGCATGCTTTTGGAGATAACCGATAAAATAGAATGGTAGGAATAAATAAGGAAAACTACAACTGATCTCTTCTAACACAGAATACGTGGTCGGCTTGACACACGATCCCATTTCATGATATATAAGTGGTCGGCATGTCACACGATCCCATTTCATGATATATAAGTGGTCGGCGTGCCACACGATCCCATTTCATAATATATAAGTGGTCGGTGTGCCACATGATCCCATTTCATAATATATAATGGTTTTCTGGCAAGGGAACAAGTATCAATTCATCTATCTCGGCAAGGGAGAATACAAATAGATAGTTAATTCCCCACAAGGGAGTAACAACAATAACGTACACATCCCGGCAAGGGAATAATTACATCTCTTTCTCTTTTGTTCATTTCTTACTTCCTAATCATGTCATAATTCGAGCCAACTCTCCAAGGAATGTACAAATCATATTTCCTCTTCATACTGTTCACGTTATATAGGAACCATTAATTAAGCAAGGAAGAGTCGCTACAGAATCCCAAATAAGCACAAATAAGGACTCATGATCATGCTAGACATCGGTGTATAGATACTCGTCACCAGCCTATACACTGTGACGACCCAAAGGGTCATCATCGGATTTCTCTCTTTTTTTGCACTTTCGAGGCCGTAAAAACCTCAATTTTAGTTGTCTCGATTTACGTGCATAGTTCGAACGTGTAGCCGGAAATATTATTTGTTAAATTCTGTGAAAAATTTCAAATGTGGCTTTAAAATTATTAAAGTTGACATTGGTCAACATTTTTGGTAAACGAACCTGGACCCATGATTTGACGGTCCCGGAGGGTCTGTAGAAAAATATGGGACTCGGGCATGTGCCCGGAGTCGAAATCCGAGGTCTAGAGCCCGAGAAAAGAATTTTTCTGTGAAATTATTTTTTTGAAATTGTTAAGGAAAATGGAAATGAAAGTTGATTAAAACACTGTGGTATCGGGCTCGTATTTTGGTTCCGATGACCAGTACAAGTCTTATATATGGTTTAAGCACTATCTATAAAGTTTGGTTGAAAATGGATGTCATTTGACGTGTTTCGACTTAAAATGGAAAATTTGTGTTTTTATGAAAGTAGAAAGAAAATTATGTGATTTGAGGCTTGATTCTATGTATACGATGTTATTTTGGCGATTTGATCGCACGAGTAAGTCTATAGGATGTTTTTGAGGTTGTGTGTATGTTTGGTTTGGAGCCCCGAGGGCTCGGGTGAGTTTCGGATAGGCATCGGATTGCATTTCTCACTTGTGAAAAATCTGGTGTTCTTCAGTTCTGCAGGCTTCGCAATTGCGAAGCCAGCACTCGCAAATGCGAGCTCACAATTGCGAGCATTTTATCGCAAAAGCGATCTTTCACCTGGGCAGAAATCTTCGCAAATGCGAAGAAATTCATCCCAAATACGATGCCTGCCTATGAGCCCAGTCTTCGCAAATGCAAACGATTGACCGCAAATGTGATATTACACCTTCGCAAATGCGAAAGTCCCAGTGTTGGCCTGGCTTCGCAAATGCGAAGCTGTGTTCGCAATTCTCACATTTGGTCGGGGTTCGCAATTGCAAACCCCAATTCGCATTTCCCACATCTGCAACCTACATATTACATACTTAGACGATTTTAAGCCCCATTTTTCATATTTCTCAAACCCAAACACCCATTGGCGATTTTTCAAGGACTCTTCCTTCTCCAATCCATTTGTAAGTTGACTTTCACTTAATTTCTTCAATCTTTAACATCATTTATCATGTTTTCATCTTAAAATCAAGGTTTTTCATGGGTGAAAGTGGGTATTTTGGGTAGAACCTAGGTTTTCTTAAATTTGGGGATTTGGACCTCAATTTGAGGTCCGATTTCAAAACAAATCATAGATATGAACTCGTAGGGGAATGGTTAACCGGGTTTTGGTCCAAACCTCAGGTTTTGACCACGTGGGCCCGGGGGCATTTTGGAAATTTTTGATTAAAACTTTGGGAAATTCATTTTTCATGCATTCAAATTGATCTGATCGACATTTGTTGATATATTCAAGTAATTTGTGACTAGATTCGAGCAGTTTGGTGGTAAATTCGAAGGTTAAAGCTACACTAGAGGCTTGAGTTGAGTTTGGAGTTGAGGTAAGTGTTTGATCTAACTTTGGCTTAAGGGAATAGGATTAGGGTATTGTTTGCTAATTGCTAAATGTTGAGTACGGTGTATAGGCGTGGTGACGAGTATCTATACACCGATGTCTAGCATGATCGTGGGTCCTTGTTTGTACTTATTCTGATATTGTTATGACTCTACCATGTTAATTGATGAATCTTATGAAATATGAATAGTATGAGGATTGATTGTGAGTTGTAAATTCTTTGGAGCGTTGGCTCGAACAATAAAAAAAGACTATTGGGTAAGAAAATGAAGGAAATAGAAAGTATAATGATTAATCCCTTGCCGGGATGGTTTGAGTATATTGATTATTCTCCCTTGCCGAGATTTAGCTGTTAATTGTGTAATTTCCTTGCCGGGACATTTGTTATTATTTGTTTATCCCCTTGCCCCATTTGGTTGTGATTACTGTTTGGGTGAGGAAGAGTGATAATGCACGAAGGGTCATTCTGTGCCATGTTTTGATTATATTTGCACGAAGTGTCATTCCGTGCCATGGTTTGATTATATTTGCACGAAGGGTCATTTCGTGCCATGTTTTGATTATATTTGCACGAAGGTTCATTTCGTGCCATGTTTTGATTATATTTGCATGAAGGGTCGTTTCGTGCCACGTTTTGATTATATTTGCACGAAGGGACATTCTGTGCCATGATTTGATTATAATTGCACGAAAGATCATTTCGTGCCATGATATGAGAGTTATGTGAGGGAAAGCACGAAGGGTGATGCCGTGCACTTTATTTGATTGCTTTTGGTGAGAATGAGAGTAACTGTTGATTTTTTCCTGCTCTCTGTCCGCACCAAGCACGAAGGTTGATGCCGTGCAACTGTTGATTTTTTCCTGCTCTCGTTAATTATTGTTATTGCCCTATTTCTTACTTAAATTGTTGACTTTATCTCCGGACTGTAGTCCCTCATAGTATGCTTCCCACCCTCTTAACTGTTTAATTTCTATATTCTTTCCTTTTATTGCATATATATATATATATTGAACTGCACAGGTTGATTTAGTAGTCCTGTCTAGCCTCGTCACTACTTCGCCGGGGTTAGTCCAGGCACTTACCAACACATGGGGTCAGTTGTGCTGATGCTACACTTCTGTGCTCTTTTGCACAGATCACGGTACTGGAGCAGCTTTTAGACCACAACAGTAGGATATTGATTGGGAGCTGACTTCAGTCCACGGACTTATGAGGTAGCCTAGCTGGCGTTCGCAGGCCGAAGTCCCTTTTTCCATGCTTTCAGTTTGTTTTCATTGTACTAAGACAAATATTTATGTATTTTCTATTCAGGCTTGTTTGTAGCACACTTTAGTAGTTCGTGAGATAGCGACACCAGTCTTGGGTAGAGAAATGTTAAACTTTCGCATTTTGGGTTTTCAGTTATCTATATTATAAAGACTTCCGCTTTTATTCAAATGACTCGTTATATTTATATTGATATTGTTGAGGTGAGATTAGGGAATATTTGAAATGTCTGGCTTGCTTGGCTCCGACAGTAGGTGCCATCACGACTCCCGAAGGTGGGAAATCTGGGTCGTGACAAGTTAATATCATAGCTCTAGGTTACATAGGTCTCGCTACTCACAGACAAACTTGGTAGAGTCTGAGGGATCGATACGGAGACGTCTGTATTTATCCCCCAGAGGTTACGGAGTTAGGAAAAGTTTCACTTTTGTTCTTTCTTGTTCGTGCGATTCTGTTCCTCAAATACTGATTGTCTTTCTACTCTGTTCTTTCGCAGATGGCGAGAACACGTGCTTTCTCTTCTACTGCGCAGCAGCCCGAGCCCCCAGCAGCAGCTCCTGCGAGGAGCAGAGGCCGAGGTCGTGCTAGAGGCCGAGGCAGGGGCAGAGTTCAGCCCCGGGTAGCAGTTCTAGAGGTGGAGCCTCATATTGATTATGATGAGGAGGTTCCAGCCCCAGAAGCTCCGGTGGGCCCAGCTCAGGTCCCAGGAGGGGCCATGGTCACCCCAGATCTTCAGGACGCTTTAGTCAGATTGGCAGGCTTTATGGAGAACGTCACTAGAGCCGGTTTGCTTCTAGAAGCACCAGCCACTTCTCAGGCTGGACGAGAGGTTCAGACTCCTGCTACATTTATTCTAGAGCAGGTAGCTCCCCAGAATCATGTCCCAGTGGTTCAGCCAGCTGTGGCAGCTCAGCCAGGTATTGCAGTCCAGACCGGCGATGGAGCAGCGATGTCTTCGGATGCTTTGTGGAGACTTGATAGGTTCTCCAAGCTCTTCAGCACCACATTCAGCGGTGCTTCCTCAGAGGATCCACAAGATTTCTTATTCAGTTGCCATGAGATCCTTCGAACTATGGGTATTGTGGAGACCAATGGGGTCGACTTCACCACCTTTCGGCTTGCAGGATCCGCCAAGACTTAGTGGAGGGACTATTGTTTATCCAGACCAGTAGGGTCGCTAGCATTGACATGGGATCAGTTCGCAGAGTTTTTTTTGGAGATATTTCTCCCAGTCACTCAGCGGGAGGCACTTCGCAGGCAGTTCGAGCGCCTCCAGTAGGGCTCCATGACAGTCACACAGTATGAGACACAATTCATTAATTTGACATGCCATGCTATTATTATACTCGCCACAGAGCGAGAGAGGGTGCGGAGGTTTGTTAATGGATTGATTCAGCCGATCTGTCTCCAGATGGCTCTGGGGGCCGGTAGTGAGATTTCTTTTCATGTGTCGGATAAGAGGCCTCATCATTCTGGTAGGTTCAGTGGTACCTCGTCTGGAGGTAGGGATTCTTATGGTAGAGGCCATTCACCGAGGCCCTTTCAGTCAGTAATCCAGGTTTCTCGTGGTACTCCAAGCAGTGGTGATTCTCAGCAGCATTTTTCTGATCAGCATCCCATCAGTGCACCTTCACTTTAGAGCTTTCGGGGAGGACATTCAGGTCGACATGGACATCAGTCTTAACAGCTGAGGGCTTGTTATGGTTGTGGTGACCCCGGTCATATTGTCATATTTTGCCCTCGAGCCTCGAGTAGCTCTCAGCAGCAGAGTCCTCGCCCCATGATTCAGGCACCAGGTTACCCACAGCTTGCCCAGCTAGCTAGAGGCGGGGGTAGGGATCATAGAGGTGGAGGTAGAGACCGTAGAGGTAGAGCTCAAACCGGCATAGGTAGGGGTCAGCCAGTAGCCGATCGTCCCAGAGACATGGTTCAGGGAGGTGGGGCCCAACCACGGTGTTATGCTTTGCCAGCTAGGCCAGAGGCTGAGTCTTCAGATGCTGTTATTACAGGAACTATTCTGGTATGTGATAGGGATGCTTCAGTGCTATTTGAACATGGGTCTACATATTCATATGTGTCGTCTTAATTTGCACCTTACCTGGCTATGCCTACTGATGCTTTGGGTATCCCTGTTTATGTATCTACACTGGTGGGTGATTCTATAATGGTCGACCGAGTTCATCGTTCCTGTGTCATAGTGTTTTAGGGTCTTGAGACCCGTGTTGATTTATTGCTTTTAGACATGGTGGATTTCGATGTTATATTAAGGATGGATTTGTTTTCCCTGTATCATGCTATCTTGGATTGTCATGCCAAGACCGTGACCTTGGCTTTACAAAATTTTCCCCGATTGGAGTGGAGAGGGACCCCAAGACATGCCACCCGCAGTGTTATTTCATATGTAAAGTCTCAACGCATGGTCGAGAAGGGGTGTTTAGCTTATCTGGCATATGTTCGCGATTCCAACACAGAGGTTCCTTCTATTGACTCTGTTCCTATTGTCCGGGAGTTCCCCGAGGTTTTTCCTTCAAACCTGCCGGGTATGCCGCCCGATAGGGATATTGATTTATGTATTGATCTATCCCCAGGCACTCAGCCCATTTCTATTCCGCCGTATCGCATGGCCCTGCCAGAATTGAAGGATTTAAGGGAACAGTTGCAAGATTTGCTAGAAAAGGGTTTTATCAGGCCTAGTATTTCTCCTTGGGGTGCGCCGGTGTTATTTGTGAAGAAAAGGATGGATCGATGAGGATGTGCATTGATTACCGGCAATTGAACAAGGTGACGATAAAGAACAAGTATCCACTGCCGAGGATTGATGATTTGTTTGACCAGCTTCAGGGTGCAAAGGTGTTTTCAAAGATAGACTT
>MU748528.1:5305-35718 GCA_026770625.1 Nicotiana glauca
GAGTTGAAACGATTAGCATAAAATCTCAAAACCCAAATGGCAAGTTGATTAGGCTGTTAGGTCAGATTTTTAAAAGCAATTGATACATTTGGGTCTTCGAATTAGGTAGCGGGTTCAAATTAAAAGGTTTTTCCCTTTTGTTTGAATCCGGACTTGAATTTGAGGCCCGAATGTTATAACATCCATTAATTAGGACCCTTTAGAGACAAAATAAACAGAAAAATGATAGATTGCTTTTAGGTTGGCCTTTACATAATAAAAAGGAGATGAGCCTCGCCGAACAAAACTGCATAAATTGTGGGGCCCTCTTTACATATTTATATTCAAATACTTAGATTTCGGGGTGTGTCGTTTAGCGAATTTCACGGCCCACTACAAAGATAATAACCCGTTAGTCACTTTAGGCGCGCTTTTAATAATTTTACCTTCTTAAATACGGGTGTGCATTTCATGCAACCCAAATCCAAATCCCAAAACGTTGAATAAGAATGTGTCGAGGATCCGGGTGCATTTCATGTGACGTGATCCAAAGACACATTTTTAAACGACGTTCACTTTCGTAAAAATTAATTAAAAGCGATAAATAAATCTTTAAAATTGCACTATAGGTTGGATCATGTAAAAAATTAGATTTTTAGCCATTTATGATAATTTAAGCGACCGTGCTAGAACCACGGGATCCGGGGGTGCCTAACACCTTCCCTCGGGTCAACAGAATTCCTTACACAGAATTTCTGGTTCGCAGACTCCAATTAGGAAGTCGAAATTTTCCTCGATTTGGGATTTAAGTTAAACCGGTGACTTGGCACACCAAAAGCCAAACCTATCTCAAGTGGCGACTCTTAAAAAATCGAATAAATAATCCCATTTCGAATAATGTCACTTTAAATGGAAAAACTTCCTTATACATTTATCCTTCGGGGTAGGTGTGTAAAAAAAGAGGTGTGACAGCTCTGGCGACTCTGCTGGGGACACAAACCCAGAATTCCGATTCAGGGTTCAAGAATTCGAGCTTAGTTTAATTATTATATTTGGCTTTATCTGATTTTTCTACATGCTTCCATGCTATATGTGCTAAATATTTTACCGCTTTGATATTTGTTGAATTGTATATATAAACTATAGCGAATCCCTTCCTCTCTCTGAGTCTTCTACATCATGGAGAAGGGTGCACTTCGTGTAGCTTCTCTTCTGTTTAGAGTCTTTCCCAATTTAGAACGAGGTTGGATAAGTTGCAAAGCCGGTGGAGCTTCTGTATCCCTGGTACTCTACCTCCCACTCGACTCGAGTTGTCCGCTCGGGTAAGCCAGGTCTAGACCAATAAACCTAGGGTTGAAACCTAGAAGAACAAAAACTCATGTCGGATCCCTAATAGGACGCTTGTTTGCATCATGTGCATTTGACTTAGGGGATTCAACACAGGGGTTGGGTCCGTCTAGGACAGGTGACCTGAAATGAATTGACCATCTTGATGCATCTTACGTGCTACTTGCGCATTTATTTGCCCGGCTTTGCATGTTGACCGGCTTGTGTAAAAAGAGAGAAAATTGAGAAAAATAGCAGTGTTAGGACTAAGTGAGGGTAATCATTTTCTTTGAAAAACCAATGCCCAAATAGTACCGAAATGCTGTCGGATTTTTGAAAAATAAAAAAAGAAAAAGAGAAAATATATTTGAAAAAAAAAAGATAGAAAATTGTTATTCAAAAATAGTTTTGATTTTGGCAAGTCTGCCCGAACTACGCGGGTCTGATTCTCACCGGATGTGAGATACGTAGGCAAACGTCATCGGTTCCGACCCCAATTTTTAAAAAATCCAAAAATATTTTCCTTTAGTTCCTTCTTTAAAATATTTCCTTAGAAAATTCAAAAAAAAAAAGGTAAAAGTAGTTTCAAAAATAAAAAAAAATGGTTTCCTTCTTTCTTATACTAAAAAAGAAAAATCAATAAAAATCAAAATCCAAAATACGGGTTTCCTTCATTTTAAAGTGTTTTTCTAAAAACCAAAAACAAAAATCCAAAAAAAATACTCCTTAGATGTCTTTCTTTCATATAAACAAAAAAACAAAAAAATTACAAATTTTGAAAAATTGAAGTTCAAAAATATTTTTGCTTTTCTTTAGAAATGCTTTTGTAAATAAATAAAAGCTCAGAAATTCAACATTCTTTTAAAAATCTCTTTTTTAAAATTAAGAGGCAACTTCTAAAATCTAAAAAAAAAAATTTCTTTCTTATTTAGAAAAAGAGAAAACAAATAAAAATTCAAACAAAAATATTTTCCTTTTACTTCTAAAATTCCCAAAATTCAAATCAAAAGCAAATGAATTTTTATGAAGTCTTTCTTTCAAAAATAAAAGAAAAATCGAAATAAAAAAAAATCCAAAAAATAGAAATTTTCCTTTCTTCTTGTAAAGCATTTCTTTCAAAAATTTCAAAAAAAAAAGAGTTAGCTTATTTACCTTATTCTCGATCTGCCCGAACTACGCTAGTTTGATTCTCACCGGATGTGAAATACGTAGGCAACCCTCATCGGGTCCAACCACCCTTTTGCAAAAACAGCCAAAAATACCAAAATTTTAATTTTTGTCACAAATAAATCGGGTGATGTCATTCTTGTTTAAAATAAGCCGAATGTCCCTAAAAGGGCGCCGAAACCATTTTTTGCAAGAATAGCCACACTGAGTCATTTTTAAATGGTTTGCGGGCACAACCTTAAAATCTTCCTTTTGGAAGTGCTGAAAGGTCGTATTTGCAAAACCACGTCTTTGCTTTCTTAAATAAAAGTTTTGAAAAATAGCCATTTTTTTTAAAGTCAAATAGAGTCATTAAATAGCCAGCTTTCTTAAAATAGCCTACAGTTGACATTGAAATCTTCTCAGTCCTGCGCGCAGGCTCGCGGCGATGCCGAATGATGCCCCGCGAGCCCCAGGATTTGAAGCTTTGATGTATTCCTAGTTCATCGAGTCTGTATTTTGTTTTTAAGCATTTTTTGTACTTTGCTTTTTTGAGAAAAAGAAAAACAAGTAGTCTAGTAGCTTTTGTAATCACAGTTGTTGTTAATGAAAATTTGAAAATTCCCAAAAAAAAATTGTTTCTTTATTTCTTGCATTTATTTTTGCATTTATTTGCAAGAACTACGCTTGGTCTGATTCATGCGGGGTCATGATACGTAGGCAATCTACATAATATTCAACCGTAATCCTGAAAAAAATAAAGAGAAAAAGAAAATACGAGGGAAATAAATAAAAGGAAAACAACACCAGAAAAAGAAACACAAAGGAAGAAAATAAGGCATAGAGAGAAAAATCATGGCCAAAGAAAAGAAAAAGCAGAAAATGAAAACAAAGAGAGATGAGGAAAAGGAAAATAAGAGAAAACAAAACAAAAAGAGAAAGAAAGAGAAAAGGAATAAGATAAAAGCCAGAATGACGCATGCAACTGAAGCAAACATGTAGATATTCATTTAACCGTATAGGTGCATCACACTCCAATGTGTAGTTACCTATCTGTTACTTGTTTCACACTAACCGTTGTTGCTGTCATTCCAGCTGAGTATTTTAGAAACCGTGGTTGGTTTATGGTAAGCTGGCCTCACACCGATACTTCACCAAATCCAAAGGAAATACAGAGATGTCATCTGAAATGACTCTGCCTGCAATCCCCATACCCGAAGACAACCCCATCTCGAGGGTCCCCGCCTCTGAATCCTAAACGGCTAAAGAAATATGATGTCCGCAATGGGAAAGCCTTTCGCAGAGGCAATAAAAATTGGAGAAATGGTAGAAAATGGGCCAAAAACGGGCAGAATCTTGAGCGAATCGGCCATAAGACCAACCTCTCAAGCTATCCAAGGCAGGTCTGGAGAAATGGCAAAAGGTAGGACGAGAGAGGAAACATCCATGGCGGCTTCAGGTGCGAGAAGACACCGCGCTCTTAGAACCATGTTTTCAGAAAGAACCCCCCAGCACTATTACCCTCATCAAGAAATGTCCTATATTCCTCAATCGTATGTGGTCATGAATGCTCAATCTTTTGCGCGACCGCAGCAACATGCCGATAGAAACCAAGCTCCATTTCTAAGAAATCAGCCTCCCCACCAGAACCACTATAATCTTCAACCTCTGCAGAATAATTTCCATCCTTGGGAACCACCCAAGAGACCAAACTTTACCCTGATTGGTGAATCTTACTCTAGTCTATTCCCGAAAATTATCCAAATGGGTCTACTGCAGCCGGTTCCTCAGAACAGACAAAACCCGGCATCGCCTGCCTATAGAGCTGGTGTCAGGTGTGCATACCACTCAGGGGCAGAAGGCCATCATACAAATGACTGTTGGACTCTGAAACAAGCAGTGGAGAACTTAATAGAGCAAGGGAAAATTATGTTGAGGGATGAGGATGCCCCAAATGTGACCAATAACCCGCTGCCCGATCACAACAACGGGCCAGTAATCGGGATGATCTGTGAGGACAAAAAATTCGATCCAGCCTTAAAAGTTATAATTGCTATCGCTGACGCGGAAAGAAAGCCAAAGGTGGCCCCGAAGCAAGAGAAAGGGGAAGAGAAGAGCAAAATCACCAAGACAGAACCACAAAAGAAACCTGATTTAAAAAAAAGGAACACAAATGTACGGAACCAAGCAAGCCTATGTGGTGCGGGGGACAGTAAAACCACCTCGGCTAAGTGAGCTAGTGGTTACTGGACGCGTACCACAGAAGCCCAGGACGAGCCCTATTACGGTACCATGGAGTTATCATCAGACAGTGGTAACATACGAGTGCAAAGAAATCTTGGGAGGGCTGTTAGACAATTCCCCTGTTGAGGTAAACAATGCCACCAGAAGGCATTTCCCGCCTAAGGAGCATGTGAGGGCTGAGGAAGCATAAGTGGGAAAAATGAAAAGGGACCGATTATATGATGCCACATCTGTATGAGACCTTTATCAAAGCCTAAGTATAGTGAAGAGGAAGACGATAAGGTTCTCACAGCTGAAGAAAGTGAGGAAATATGTGGAGCTATGAGACAACTGCTTTATGAAGCCAACATGGTTCAGCCGGGAGAAGGCACTAGCATCGCTGAGGTGTTATACATGGGACCAAGTGCCAAGCTCCAAAACTGGAAGGCTACGCCATTCTCGATCAGGCGGGAGTCCCGATAGACTAGTCCTGCCACTATTTCTGCATCCCGAGTTATTTAAGGGTGTAACTCGGATGTTTCTTTTAGTTTGTTGTCTTTAAATTCCCGAATGTGGACCCTGTTATCTTCAAAATTCCAAAAAAAAAACAAAAAAAAATGAAATCAATATTTCATCGTTCATTTTTCTTTCTGATTTTGCTACTTTTCTCCTTCATTTCTTCTTTTTTCTAATAATGCAGCTTTAAATGATATGATATGCTTTCGGACTTTATGCCTAGATCCCAAAACGCTGTCAGACTTCAAAATAATAAATCAAGATTCGAAATACAAAAAAGGTAACTTTGAGAAAAAAAACAAAAGAATTGGAACAACTAAAGAAAATTAGTTCGCGGATTGGAAAGGTCCATACATTACAATAAAATAGTGCACTCAGGGCATATCCGGGAAGTTGTACCAACAAGGAATGGCCCGCGCCTATAACAAGAAAGTACGTCCCAGGAACTTTGAAGTGGAACAGCTCGTGCTCAGACGCATTCTTCCTCATCACCAAGAAGCAAAAGGAAGTTTGCTCCCAATTGGAAAGGTCCATACATAATCCGAAAGATTTTTCCAAAAGGAGCAGTGTATCTAGGAGACATTGAAGGAAACGATCCTGAAACAGCAGTCAATACGGATGCAATAAAAAGGTACTATGTCTAGACCTCCTGAGGTGATGGCTGTTGTGTAATTGAGATGACGAAGGCTTTTCTTCCCGCTACCCCAAACACTATCAATCCTTCGTAAACCCTTTGATCCAGTTACGCTTCCTTGATTACCCTTTTTGGAACCCGGAAGTATTATCGGAAAAATAAAAAAAACAAAAAAAAATAAAAAAAATAAAAAGAAAAAGAAAATATGAAAAAAAAAGAGAAAAGAAAATGAAAATATGATGAAAAGAAAAAGAAAAAGAAAAGAAAAAAAAAACAAACAAAACAAAATAAAATCAACGAAAACAATATTTTTCCTAAACTACGTTTTGACTTGATCTCGAAAGGGTACGTAAGCAGCCTCTCCTTGAGGTTCAGTCATACCAAAACAAAAATTCCAATTTCTCCCAAAAATTGAAACTGGGGCAGATGATATAATGGTTCGGCCATAAATCCGCCGAAATGGTTCCAAAGTTGTAGTTCCGCCCAAAATCCTTTTTACCCAAATACCTTGTCCAAGTCCTTCCGATCAATTGGCAAAGGCAGGGAAGTGGAAAACGTCATTGTTGGAATCTGATACAATTTCAATTGAGAGAAATAAAATGAGAAAGTCTTATCAGTGAAAACCTTCGGGCACCATAAGGTGATGGTGAGTAGAGAAAATAAAAATGAGAGAGTCCGCTTAGTGAAAACTTGCAAAGAGCACTATTGGGCGACGGTGAGAAGAGAAATGAGAGAGTTCGATTGGCGAAAACCCGCAAAGGGCGCTGTCGGCCAAAACGTAAGACATCTCATCACTAAAAGAGTCCTGGCAAGGTTCTCTGGTTTTGAAATGCTGATCAATGGGTTCACGAGAAGCTGGAAAGTTGTGTGGTTTAGGCGTCCAGTCCAAGAAGCATGTCATGTTCATTTGAAGCCAGCATGCACACCCTAGATAAGTCTTTCCTTTTCCCCGAAAGGGATGCTTCTTTCTTCAAAAACTCATTCACTTGTCTTTTGCATATTTCTTCCTTGAATCCCTTTCGGTTTAACATTGATTCCGGAATTACTACAAAGAAAGGTGGCAGGATTGGTTCTATCGGTCTCAGCCTGGTCAGAGTCGAAGAAAATGCCCAGCCTCAGCGAGTGCGTCAGGCCAATCCCGATGGACCATAGAGATTGATGGTTTTTAAAGCGAATACATTTGAAAAGAAAGAAAGTCAAAGGCAAAGGTCCTAAGGGCAGAATAAAGTGAAAAGGCCAGAGACTACACGGGCGAGTCTTCTTGAAGTCCTAAAAGTTGAATCCTGAAAGCCAGCAAGCGGAAAAGGTTCTCAACGGAAAAAAGGTCGGGATCAAGCAATTAGGATGATCAAGGCCACAAAACCAACCACCGTTTCAAACTAACAAATTGTTCTTTGTTGAAAACAGGTGCAATCAAAGCAACCATGCAAGAAGCAGGCGCAACCCAAAAAAGAAATAAAATGCGCAAGCTGAAACAACTTTACAGCAAGAAAGCAACAAAAAGGAAGTTTTCTCGAAATTCTGTCATGCGTTTTGTTAAATAAAGGAAAAAAAAGAGAAAAAGGAAAATATAAGAAAAGAAGAAGAAGAAAATAAATATAAAAACCCCAAAAGAAAAACAAATCATAGTAGCACAAACCTTTTTCTTTCAAAATCCCGGCCAAAAAACCGAGGATCTCCCGACCAAAAAATCGTGGAGCTTTTTATTTCAAAATCCCGGCCAAAAAACCGATGATCTCCCGGTCAAAAACCGTGGAGATTTTTCTTTCAAAATCCCGGCCAAAAAACCGAGGATCTCCCAGCCAAAAAACCGTGGAGCTTTTTCTTTCAAAATCCCGGCCAAAAATCGAGGATCTCCCGGTCAAAAAACCGTGGAGCTTTTTCTTTCAAAATCCCGGCCAAAAAACCGTGGAGCTTTTTCTTTCAAAATCCCGACCAAAAAACTGAGGATCTCCCGGTCAAAAAACCGTGGAGCTTTTTCTTTCAAAATCCCGGCCAAAAAACCGTGGAGCTTTTTCTTTCAAAATCCCGGCCAAAAAACCGTGGAGCTTTTTCTTTCAAAATCCCGGCCAAAAAACCGAGGATCTCACGGCCAAAAAATCGTGAAGCTTTTTCTTTCAAAATCCCGGCCAAAAAATCGAGTATCTCCCGGCCAAAAAACCATGGAGCTTTTTCTTTCAAAATCCCTGCCAAAAAACCGTGGAGCTTTTTCTTTCAAAATCCCGGCCAAAAAACCGAGGATCTCCCGGCAAAAAAAATCGTGGAGCTTTTTCTTTCAAAATCCCGGCCAAAAACTGAGGATCTCCCGGCAAAAAAACCGTGGAGCTTTTTCTTTCAAAATCCCGGCCAAAAACTGAGATCTCCCGGCCAAAAAACCGTGGAGCTTTTTCTTTCAAAATCTCGGCCAAAAAATCGAGGATCTCCCGGCCAAAAAACCGTGGAGCTTTTTCTTTCAAAATCCCGGCCAAAAACTGTGGAGCTTTTTCTTTCCAAATCCCGGCCAAAAAACCAAGGATCTCCCGGCCAAAAACTGAGGAGCTTTTTCTTTCCAAATCCCGGTCAAAAAATCGAGGATCTTCCCGGCATAACCCGAGTCCCTTTTTCTTTTCCGGCATAACCCGGTCATTTTCCCAGCATAACCTAGATCCATTCACAAGATACACAATCCTGATTTAATTGCTTAGATATGTGTCACAACTAACTCACGGAATTTTCCTAGTGAAAATTGGGGCAGAAAATTTTGTTTGTTTGTTTGTTTTGTTATCTTAAGCAGGTTGATCTCAAGACACAAGGTGCGAGACGACCAATGGAATGAGTCTCAATCCAGAATCAAGAAAAGAAGAAAAGAACAAAAGAAATGAACTCAAATGCAAAGCAAGCAAGGGCGCGGATGACTCAAAATCCGATTGAAGTCACAAGCTCCGCTGATCCTATCTTGACCCAATGCTGCATTAAGAATTAAACACCTACAACTGACGAGCATCAAGATTCAGATCAGAGTCCACAGCAGAATCAGCTAAGACTCAAGATCAAGTTTCAAAAGAATCATAGATAGGAATTTTGTAACTCATAGTTGATAGGCATAGCTAGCTTAGCTTTGATTTTCCTTTTGGTGTAATAAGGAGCTCAGCAAATAGAAATAGCAGCAACGGCAGTGAAATCACAGCTTCTCGGTAATCCCAGCTACCAAAACTTCCTGAACTACACTTGACTTGATTCCTTTATAGCCAAGGATATGTAGGCAACCTCTGAAGCAAGGTTCGGTCAGACTCTTTCAAAAAATGCTTCTCATGGAGTTTCAAATGGGCAAAAATCCCTCACAGTGCTCACTTTATCTTTGCCCGAAAATACTTCGTGTTTTCGAGCAAAGAGGGGCAGCTGTAAGCACGTGATTTTTGCCCTCTATGAAGATAACTCCTAAAAATGGATCAAAATAATTTTTATTGATTTTTAGGAAGTTTCCTTTATTTAGTTGCATTTCATGCATTTTAATATTTTAAAATTATAATAATAAATACCAAAAAAAAAACATCTTGCATAGCATTTAGGTTTTATCGGAAGTCATTTGATTTTCATAAAAATTAAAAATTACAAAAATATTTCTTTTACACCTTTTTTTTAATTGATTTTTCTCTTTTAACTTAGGATTAAGTAACTTTTATAATTTTCATAATTAGTATAATTTTAGATAATTTGAATTTTTAATTCTAGGATTTTTAATAAAAAAAAGATAAAAAAGAAAATTAGGAATGACAAAGAAAAAATGGAAGAACCTTCTACCACATAAGATTTTCCCTCAAAAAATATTTCACCAAAAAATATTCCCCCACCTAAGACCTTCCCCCCAATATATATTCCCCACATAAGACCTTTCCCCTAAAATATTTTTCCACATAAGACCCACCCTACACACTCTATAAAATCCATCCTCCTTTCTTTTCAAAAAAACAAAAAACACAAAAAAAAAATACACACCCAAAAATAGAGCAATCAGCCATAGAAAAGAAAAACGACCCCCACCCCCTGATCCTACACATTCAAAATCCCTTAAAATTCCTCTTCGTTTTTCCACAGGCCATTCACACACAAAAATCGGACTTCATCCCTTTCTCTCTAAAAAATGACGCAGTAGCTCTACCATTGTTCATTGCCTCCGTTCTCTTCAATTGAGCTCAGTCTGTCAAGGTATTTTCAAAATCGACTTTAGCTTCAAGCCGTCGGATCTTCAAAGTTGATTTTCTATATTTTTTCTTAACTTTATGGTCTCCGTTGCTGTCGAGATTGGCTGGTTTGGTCGCTGGGCTATGTTGCTTCGCTTGTAGTTGGGATTCATTTTTTATAGCTGTTGTCTCTTGCCTTCATTTGGCTCACTCCAGTGTTGTCTATTCGATTTAGGTAAGTTCCGAATTCTATTTGTTTTAGATTTGTATGGAGTGATGGAATTGTTAAATCTCTTATGAGATTTTTATGGATTTGCAAATGTCCAATGATGTGTGGGGTGTTTCAATTTGGAAAGTATTGAAAATAATGAAATAGGTCAAAATGACACCCACATTAGTTAATTTCTAATTCTTAATTTTGGTTGGGATACTGTTATTGTATTTTTTTAACTATACTGAGTTCACTTGCATTTTTTGTTTGAAATTGGGTACTATAAGTGAAATTCTCATGTGAAGCCATTGTGAGTTGTGCAAATTGTACTCATAATTTTAAACTTAGTATAAACTTAGTTAATCTTACGCAAGGCCGCGTTCCTGTTATGAGTGTATTTGAACCTTGGGATTTACTGCTTTGAAATGCATTCTAGTTGTTTCAGTTTATTGAGATGTTAACTGTTAAATCGTTGATGGCACACATTAGCATATATCTTGAATGCTTTTTGGCTATTAATTTAGAATAATACTAAAGCAGAACAACAATTGAAATATCAGCAAGCATGATGAATATGTGGTTGTGTGTAAACTTTGTTTAGATAATGAATTTTGCATTTGCACAGTTCAAACATAGTGTGATGAAAGTTTGAAGTTCATGAATGATTGTAAGTCATTAGGTTGGTTATTTGCTTAATATTAGATTGATGTTTACACCGTTGTGGTGATCTGATTTGATTGGCGTAATAAGAACAATACCTTTGGTGTTTAGTTTGGCTCAAAATGCCACGAGTTGAAACGATTAGCATAAAATCTCAAAACCCAAATGGCAAGTTGATTAGGCTGTTAGGTCAGATTTTTAAAAGCAATTGATACATTTGGGTCTTCGAATTAGGTAGCGGGTTCAAATTAAAAGGTTTTTCCCTTTTGTTTGAATCCGGACTTGAATTTGAGGCCCGAATGTTATAACATCCATTAATTAGGACCCTTTAGAGACAAAATAAACAGAAAAATGATAGATTGCTTTTAGGTTGGCCTTTACATAATAAAAAGGATATGAGCCTCGCCGAGCAAAACTGCATAAATTGTGGGGCTCTCTTTACATATTTATATTCAAATACTTAGATTTCGGGGCGTGCCGTTTAGCGAATTTCACGGCCCTCCACAAAGATAATAACCCGTTAGTCACTTTAGGCGCGCTTTTAATAATTTTACCTTCTTAAATGCGGGTGTGCATTTCATGCAACCAAATCCAAATCCCAAAATGTTGAATAAGATTGTGTCGAGGATCTGAGTGCATTTCATGTGACGTGATCCAAAGACACGTTTTTAAACGACGTTCACTTTCGTAAAAATTAATTAAAAGCGGTAAATAAATCTTTAAAATTGCACTATAGGTTGGATCATGTAAAAAATTATATTTTTAGCCATTTATAATAATTTAAGCGACCGTGCTAGAACCACGGGATCCGGGGGTGCCTAACACCTTCCCTCGGGTCAACAGAATTCCTTACACAGAATTTCTGGTTCGCAGACTCCAATTGGGAAGCAGAAATTTTCCTCGATTTGGGATTTAAGTTAAACCGGTGACTTGGGACACCAAAAGCCAAACCTATCCCAAGTGGCGACTCTTAAAAAATCGAATAAATAATCCCATTTCGAATAATGTCACTTTAAATGGAAAAATTCCCTTATACATTTATCCTTCGGGGTAGGTGTGTAAAAAAGGAGGTGTGACACACTATTTAGATTCTTGAGGATATGCTCTGTGCGTGTGTGATTGAGTTTGGAGGGTCTTGGGATCAGTTCTTGCCATTGGTGGAGTTTGCTTACAACAACAGTTTTCAGTCCAGCATTCAGATTGCGTCGTATGAGGCTTTATATGGTAGGAGGTGTAAATCTCCAGTGGGTTGGTTTGAGCTGGGTGAGGCTAGGCTATTGGGCATAGAGTTGGTTTAGGACGCATTGGAGAAGGTTAAGATGATTCAGGATAGACTCCGTACAGCCCAGTCCAGACAGAAGAGCTACGCGGACAGGAAGGTTCGTGATGTTTCGTATATGGTTGGTGAGCGGGTTCTGCTTCGGGTTTCGCCTATGCAAGGCGTCATGAGGTTTGGGAAGAAAGGGAAGTTGAGTCCAAGGTTTATTGGCCCTTTTGAGATTTTGAGGGGAGTTGGGGAGGTTGCTTATGAGCTTTCCTTACCTCCCAGTTTGGCCGAGGTTCATCCGGTATTTCATGTTTCGATGCTCCGGAGGTATCACGGTGACCCGTTGCACATGTTGGATTTCAGTTCATTCCAGTTGGATAAGGATCTATCATATGTTGAGGAGCTAGTGGCTATATTGGACAGGCAGATTAGGAAGTTGAGGTCAAAGAACATTGCTTCAGTAAAGGTTCAGACGCGGGGTCAGCCGGCCGAGGAGGCAACCTGGGAGACCGAGCGAGATATGTGCAACAGTTACCCTCATCTTTTCACTAATTCAGGTTTGTCTTTATGCTCGTTCGAGGACGAACGAATGTTTAAGTGTAAGAGGATGTGACGACCTAGCCAGTCATCTTAAGAATTAATGCCCGATCCCCTGTTAACTATTTTACCCAAGTCTATTTATGCTAATTTGAATTGTCGGGATGTTCGGTTTTGAGTTTCGGAGAGTTTTGGGACACTTAGTCCCTAAATAAGAGTTTAAGTGTTGGAAAGTTGCCCGTAGTCAGAACAGTGTGAAGACTGCCTCGAAATGGAAATTTGATGGTTCATTTAGCTTTGTTAGGTGATTTTCGGGTTGGGAGCGTGCTCAGAATGTGTTTTGGAGGTCCGTAGCTGATTTAGGCTTGAAATGTCGAAGTTTGAATTTTTTAAGTTTCCGGTCCGATAGTGAGATTTTAATCCGAGGGTCGGAATAGAA
This sequence comes from Nicotiana glauca, assembly GCA_026770625.1. Lineage (NCBI taxonomy): Eukaryota > Viridiplantae > Streptophyta > Magnoliopsida > Solanales > Solanaceae > Nicotiana > Nicotiana glauca. The sequence goes on from MU748528.1 coordinate 18,404, forward strand.
TTCCGAAAGTTGCAGTAGCTCCGTTATGTCATTTGGGAAGTGTGTGCAAAATTTAAGGTCATTTAGACGAGGTTTGGTTAGGGTTTTGATCGAAAGCGTGTTTTGTTAAAATTTGAAGTTCTTAGGCTTAAATCATTAGTTAATTCGAGTTTCCGACGCTGTTTAGGTGGTTTAAGGGTTGGTGCAAGTTTGAATGATGTTATGGGATATGTCCGTAGGTTTGGTTGACGTCCCGGGTGTCTCAGGTGTGTTTCAGGTGCTCAACGGAGCAATTTCGAGTTGTAAAAAAATGCAGGATTTTTTGCCCAGTTCTGTTGCGGACAATTCTTCTCTGCGATCACAGCTTCACTTATGCGATCGCATAGGGAAAATTTGGAGGGTAATATTGTGGTTCTACGCGATCGCATTACCTCGTTTGTGATCGCGGAGGTCAGTTTTTCCCTTCTTCGCGATCGCAATTATTCTCCCGCGTTTGCGTAGTAGAAATTTAGACCTGGTAATTTCTTGCATTTTCTTCTTCGCGATCGCGTGGACTAGTTCGCGATCACGTACATCTATTTCCTTCTCCTCTGCGATCGCAGGATTAGGGCCGCGTTCGCATAGACCAAATTTGAACCTTTAAAAAATTTACACAAATACCTGGGCAGACCCATTAAAATTCCAATCCGAGAGTTTAAGCCTATTTTCATAATTTTGAATTTGGGAGCTCGGGAGGGGCAATTGTTGAAGACTTTTGCACCTGGGCAACTTGGGTAAGTGATATCTACCCAACTTAGTTCAATTTCCATGATTCCTAGCTTAAATATAGCCTTTAAATTTCGAATTTGATGGAGAAATTTGGGAAAAATTGGATGAACTTCTTAGACCGATTTATTGAGTTTTGAGTGGGTTTTTAACCTCCGATTTGGGAGATTTTTGTATGGTTAGACTCGTGAGAGTACGAGGGTTCTGAAAATGTAAAATTTATCCGATTCCGAGACATTGGCCTGAGGGGAATTTTGGTTTTTTTACTTAAATTCGCGTCTTAGCTTTAAATTAAATAGTAGAATCAGTTGCTTGAGATGTTATTTATAATATGAAATTGAATTGAATAGATTTGGGCCATTTAGAGTTGGATACTCGTAGAAAAAGTGCGGTTTCGAGTTGATTTTGGAGCCGGTTTGAGGTAAGTGGCTTGTTTAACCTTGTATGAGGGACCTTTCCCCTTAGGATATGATATTTGGTAATTGAACGCCTTGTACGTAAGGTGACGAGCGCGTACTTGAGCTAATTATTGAAAAATACGGTTTTACTTTAAATATTTAGACTGAGTTTCCTTCTTATCTGTTTTATGTTATTGCAATTATAGACTGTGTTAGCTAGAAGAGCATGCTTAGTTGTTCCAAATTGCCTATCTGCTCAAGTTGCCTTGTTTGTACTACGTGAAGCATCTTAGGCTAGAACTACCTGTTGCCTTGTATCTTTGGACTTCATTTTTGGATGTCTTCTTGTTGTGACTGCGTATTTACATTGGGACTACAGATGTGGGATTCTGGTAGCTCCTCCCCCCCCCCCATTATTTGTTTACTTTGGGACTGCGGGTTCGATTCCCGATAGATCCCCTATATATTTACTTTGGGATTGCGGGTTAGATTCCCGATAGATCTCCCTGCACATTGATAGTTGAACTACGGGACGGTATTCGGGGAGATCCTTCGGATATACTCATATGATGGACTACGGGACGGTATCCTGAGAGCTCCTTGGGCAATTGATGAAAGGGACTACAGGATGGTATCCTGGGAGATCCTCGTTGTTGGTATTGATATTGAGTTGTTTTACTCTATGTTACCTTATTCGCTGAGTGTTGATTGTTGCCTTGTATAACCTGTCTTACTTCATAGTTGTACTCATTATTCCTGTCTATTTCATGTTGTTGTAAGATTTATTATTATGTTTATTCTCAGTAGGGCCCTGAACTTTCCTCGTCACTACCCAACCGAGGTTAGGCTTGGCACTTACTGAGTACTGATGTGGTGTACTCATGCCCCTTCTGCGCATGTTTTTCATGTGCATATCTACGTACTTCATCCCAGGCGTATCACTCTCGAGGCGGAGAGATCTAGCAGATACTTCGAGGTACATCTGCTGCGTCCGCAGACGAGGAGTCTCTATCTTATTCTAGCTTTAGCAGTCAATTTTTCCTTTCATACTTTTGCTTTAGACATTCTGGAGTTAGAGCCCTGTATTTCATTCTGTTAGCTTGTGTTCCCGTGAGTTTTCGAGTTTTGGGATGATGTTGTAGACTTCCGCACTATTGGGTTGTATATGTCGAGCGACATTTATATACAGTTACCCTTCTAGTTTGTTTAGTTTAATTATTTGTTCTGCAAGTTATGTTATTTCCGCATTGTTAGGCTTACCTAGTCGTAGAAACTAGGTGCCATCATGACATGCTCACGGAGGGCGAACTGGGGTCGTGACAGTGATTTTAGCGTTGTTTGATGTGATTTGGGGGTTGTACTAAGTTCGTATGATGTTTTAGGACTGTTTGGTATATTTGGTTAAGGTCCAGGGGGCCTCGGGTGAGTTTCAGATGCTTAACGGATTGGAATTTGGACTTGAGCAAATATGGGTTTGCTGAACCTGTCATAACCGCACCTGCGTGTGTTGGACTGCAGGTGCGGCACCGCAGAAGTGGGAATAGGCCAAGGCTCCAAGAATCGCAGGTGCGGCTTGGTAACGTCAAATGCGAAACCGCAAATGCGGCCAAGTGACAGCAGATGCGGACCTAGCCCGTTAAGTGAATTTTGCACCTGCAATGCCTTTTCCGCAGGTGCGCTCCCATGACCGCAGATGCGGAAATCGCTAGGCAGAAATATTAAATTCCGAGTGTTTGATTTCATAACTTGGAAAATCAAATTTCGAGCTCGGGGTAGGGCAATTTTGTGCGTATGGAGGGGGGGTTTGAAGAGAATATCATTGGGTAACAATTCATTATCCCTTTCTAGTTGTATTCCATTAATCTATTGTTAGTTTTATTATTTAATTTCGAATTTGGGGTGAAATAAATTGGGAGAAATGGGGAAAAGTTCTCCAACCTAAAAATCTGAGTTTTGAGGGAGATTTTGGCGTCGGATTCTGATAATTTTTAGATGAATGTTATCGTGAGTGAATGGGTGTTCTAAATTGGTAACTTTTACCCGATTTCGAGACGTGGGCCCGGAGAGTATTTTTGGGCGTTTTCCTATTTTCTTATCTCAGCTTTGATCCCTTTAGCTAAATTAGTTGTTTGTAGTTGTATTTACGTTATGGTATTTATTTGATTAGATTTGGGCCACTCGGAGTTAGATACCCGGGGCAAGAGCATGGTTTGAGGTTGATTTTGAGCTGTTTCGAGATAAGTGGCTTGCCTAACCTTGTATGGGGGAACTTCCTTTATGATTTGGTATTGTGGTTATATGAGTGTCGCGTACGTGAGGTGACGAGTGCGTACACGTGTTAATTGTTGAAAAATCCTTTTTTCATTAAGAAATATCTATGTTTTCTTGTAATTGAGAAATACTTGTACTTGAAGGCTCTTGTTTAGTTTAGGAAAAACATGCTTAGATGATTTAATTGTATTACCTTCTTTAATTGCCTACTTGTACTCTCTGTAGCATGTTAGAGTAGAATTTCCTGTTTAATTCTCGAATAGAACTATAAATTCTTCTGAGATTGTTGTGTGTTTACTTTGGGCATACGGGACAATATCCCGGGAGATTCCCCCTGCAAGTTTACTTTGGGACTACGGATTGGTATTTTGGTAGATCCCCCCGCACATTATGTTTGGGACTATGGGACAATACCCGGTAGATTCTCCGTACTGGATATTTATTTCGGACTACAAATTGGTATTCCAGGAGTTTTCCCTGCATATTTATGATTCGGACTACGAGACGGTATTCCGGGAGATCCTCTGCATATTTACGTTCAGGATTCCGGGAGATCCTCTGTAGGCCCTGACCTTCCTCGTCACTACTCGACCAAGGTTAGGCTTGACACTTACTAGATACCGCTGTGGTATACTCATATCCTTTTCTGCACATATTTTTTATGTGCAGATCCAGGTTCTTCGGCTCACCATACTATCAGTGAGGCGAGGCGACCTTCAGAGACTTCTAGGTATATCTGTCGCGTCCGCAGATCGAGGAGTCCCTCTCTATTCTCTCTTTTAACTATAGAACTTTTGTACTATCTTTTGTTTGGACTTCTGGAGTTAGATATTATATATTTCCTCTACTTTGTGTTTCATAAGATTCTAGGTTTTGGGAGTGTTAAAATTATTTCGGGAGTGTTGTTATTGTATATGCCGAGCGAAATCTTAAACTTTTCTATTATATTACTCGTAAATTGCTATTTCGTATCTTTGTTTTCGTTTTCCGCAAATTATTAGGCTTACCTTGCCGTCACAATAGTTCATAGAGGAAAAACTTGGGTCGTGAGATATATTTTATATCGTAGCGATATACTTTGGGTAACTGTGTTTTTCTTCGATTTTTAACAAAAAATTCAATCTCAATCACCTCAAATCAGCACTAAATATGGTCAAATTTCAGTATGAACTTCTAGAAGGTACTATAAAAATATTTAATAACACCTACTTTGAGTCAAACAAGAAATTTCCAAAATAAAAATTTTAAATTCAAGAGTTTCAAGCCCAACATTGGTATATTTTCAAATACACATAACAATTCAGATTCGGGAAGGTTACTTGAAGTTACTATAAGTAATATTTTATAGCACTCACATTGAATCAAGCAATAAATCTTCAAAATAAATTTCAAATTCAAGAGCTTCAAGCTCAACGATGTTTGGTCTTCATACACACATAACAATCAGATTCGGAAAACTTAATATATATAACCATAACAACACATGAGTTCAGAAATACAAATAAATTCACAAAAAAAGTATACTAATATAGAAAGAGGATTTTGGAGTGAAACTCATGTACAATAATATAAAAATTTATCTCTTAAAATTTATATAAAAAATTGGGTAATGCATGAGTTTGTATTGGATTTTCATCATCTAGTAAAAAGACTAAGCTATGGGTAATTTTTTAAAGGGAAATGAATGTTTGGGGTGTGAGACTCTTCTTGTTTAGAGAAACTGAAAAGGAAAAAAGGATTGGGTAGGAGGGTTAATAGTTTAGACTGTCTAGGTCGGAAAAGTAAATCCTTTGGATTTGGATATTAAAGGATAAATTATTTGGATTTAATGGGGATAAAGTGAGATTTTTCATATTTTCAAATACTTTGTAAAAGAGGGCATTTGCATCTATATCCGTTTTTTTGTATCACGTTTTAACCAGTGCCCGCTTTGCAAAAAAAATTACAAGCGTACCCGCCTTTTCACATAACTTCAGCATACGGGGCTGAAGTAGCAAAGGCAATCACGCAAAACTTTAGCATTCTAGTAGCTGGGCCTAAAGTTTAGCTCTAGAGCTGAAGTTTTTATTTTGTAACTGGCAAACTTCAGCTATAAAGCTGAAGTTTTTGTTTTGTAACTGGCGAACTTCAACTCTAGAGCTGAAGTAATTATTTTGTAACTAGCGAACTTCAGCTCTAGAGCTAAAAGTTTTGTTTTGTAACTGGCTAACTTCAGCTCTAGAGCTGAACTTTTTGTTTGTAATTGGCAAACCTCAGCTCTAGAGCTGAAGTTTTTGTTTTTGTAACTGGCGAAGAGCTGAAGTTTTTGTTTTGTAACTGGCGAACTTCAGCTCTAGAGCTGAAATTTTTGTTTTGTAACTGGAAAATTTCAGCTTTAGAGCTGAAGTTTTTGTCTTTGTAACTGGGGAACTTCAGCTCTAAAGCTGAAGTTTTTGTTCTATATTTGATTAACTTCAGCATGTTTTATGCTATCTGATCCAAACTCTTCTTTCTTTTGTCCAAATGTACGCAGTATACAAGGTATCCGTAGTTTTCACTCACGTTTAAGTTTATCGATGCATTGGACTAATAAGCAATATGTCTTGTATGTAATGAGAAAAGTTAGTTTCTATTAATTTTGGAAATATTATACATTATCATAAATCCAATGTCCAATATCATCACCTCCTTCTCCTCAGTACTGTTCTGAATCATTGTAAAAAGAGACGACATAATTTATTTAATAATATTACCGGCTTGACATATGCCACTTTAGTTTGTTTCACCGAAATTCAAAAATAAAGAACTGAAATTTCAAAGAACTTTTATTGTCTCTTGGTTTGGGATTTTTAGTGTTATAATAATCCAAGTGGAATTCAAGAAAACGAAGGAAGAGAAAGGAGAGAAATGGGGGCTAAAATTGCTTAAAAAAGGGGTACAAGTTAAAAAAATTTAAACAAATGGGCTTATATTAAATGAGTCGCCCCGTACAATTTTTACTTACAAAAGCTGTTAAATAATTCATTAACCAGCCCAAGTCTTAAGAGGCCCAGCTAAAAGTGGGACCCTCTGTTCCTCAATTCCTTTCCCTTTATCTTATCTGCCCAAAGAATCCATGGTGTGTAAGTAACTAACTATTCATCCATTACCTCACTTTCTCTACAGTAGCCAAAATGGCTTCTTTGACACAACAATTCGGAGGGTTGAAATGCCCACCAATTTCAACAGCAAGGGTTGAATCGAAGAAGCTTAAGGTAAATCCCATTAATCATCAGAATAAGAAGGCTAACAAAGCAAGAATAGTAGCACAAGCTGCAGCAGTGGTCACAAATGCACAAACAAGAGAAAGACAAAAGCTTAAGGAGATGTTCGAGGATGCCTATGAACGATGCCGTACTGCACCTTTGGAAGGTGTTGCCTTTACTGTTGATGATTTTCACTCTGCCCTTGAAAAATATGATTTTGACTCCGAAGTTGGTACCAAGGTTAGCTCCCAACTTCTTCATTTTTGTGTTTAAAAAAATAGTAAATTGGGTCATTTCGACAGTGCTTCAATGTAATTAAATTGGTACCAAGGTTGGCTCATTGCACGCTATATCTCTAGTCATATCGAATTCTTGCTTCTGTTCTTTGGATGAAAATGGTGTCTTGGACTAATTGGGAAAACAATGAAATAGTTGAGTGCTGTTTGTTTTTTAATTGTTAAATGGGTTACATTTTGAACCTGATAAGTATATGATCACATAATAGCTTGAAATGGATAGTTTGGGATTAATTGATGTTGAAACTTTCATATGGCACACGTGAATGTTATTAGATTCTGAAATGGTAATCTGTTGTATTATTTATGATTCTACCTTTGAGCCTAGCTTGATTTAGTCAAAGAAAAGCTTATAGCTGAGTTGACCAAATGAAGAAGCAAATGGATTTTATTTTTTGCACATCTTCTTTCCAGGTCAAAGGAACAGTTTTCTCTGTGGATGCAAATGGAGCTCTAGTTGACATCACTGCAAAATCATCTGCATACTTGCCTTTACGAGAGGCTTCACTTCACACTATCAAGCACGTAGAGGAAGCCGGAATATTTCCTGGTTTGCGTGAGGAGTTTGTGGTGGTTGGCGAAAATGAAGCTGATGATAGTTTGGTTTTGAGCTTGCGTTCGATTCAATATGACCTTGCATGGGAACGATGTAGGCAGCTACAAGCTGAAGATGTTGTTGTCAAAGGCAAGGTATGCATTTGTCCTGAATATCAATGCTTTAGGAGCACAATCAATCCTGTAGTTATGGTCAAGTCTAGTTCTTTGGATGATTTTGCAGGTTGTTGGTGCAAATAAAGGTGGAGTGGTGGCTCTGGTGGAGGGGCTTCGTGGTTTTGTTCCGTTCTCGCAGATATCAACGGTGAGTTGATTATTCACCACATGAATTATAACCTATTTTGTGAAGCTGTGACTGTGAGAGAGGGAAAGGGAGAGGGAGAGGGAGATGGAGAGGGAGAGGGGGAGAGAGAGAGAGAGAGAGAGAGAGAACTACTTGGTCATTTGATTGAAACTCAATAAAAAGTGGCTCCTTATACAGGACTTGTTACCCTATCCTAATAGGATAAGTCACCTAATTTACAAGGATCCTATTAAAACGAATTAATCTCCTAACTAAATGTCCAAAACTGCAATATTCTACACGATTCTTACAGTGAATCTGGACTTGACAGATATTTCAGATTGACCTATCCAGCCATTTTTTGTTTATTTTTACTGACTGATGCCTCTTTTAATAGTCTGTTGCAGTTTCTGTCCTTTGTTTAAGATTTGCATGTGGTGATAGCCTGATTCACTCTATTGTGTCGCAAAGTTCCAACTTCTCACAAAGAGCACATTTATCAGCCCAAAAGTGAGACCAGCTTTTCTTGGGCAGATAGATTGATACTTCTTTTCTGCTATTAAATGGCAAGCTAAAGAAATGTAAAGTGGGATTTACCCACCATTAAGTTGTTTGAGCTGACTGAAAAAAGCGGTATTATGAGGCCTAGGGGTACCCACATCCACATGTTGAGAATAAAAAGAAAGGTTGCAAGTATGGGATATTGTGTCTACTATCTGTTTGTTTAAACAATCATTAGTGCAATTTACTTCTTGCAAGGCCTGCTATTGCAATTTTTATCATAATTTTACAGATATTCTAAAGTTGCATGTAAGATTTGATACTCGTCTAGAAAACTTATTTAGTTAATTTTACCAGATTAGTATCTATGCCGATATTCAATTTCTCCTACAAAGAGAACCAAGGAAATTTCCAAATGGCTGGCGATTTTACTATATGAGGGACATTTTTTTGATTTGTTAGTTAAAAGACGATAGAATATAACTGAATAGCTATAAGTTCTAGTTTTACATCCATTATCACCTCAGTGTTTTTCACCTATGAAATTATCTTATCAATTCGAAATCAAACCATGGGGTATAATTTGGTGATTAGGAGCTTTGTCTTTCCTTGTTACAAAAATAATTTTTTGGTAACTGCTCGTACGTGCCTCAATCATTCCACTGAGTAACATGCTAACTTCCACGGGCACAGATACAAGGTTACTCTACCAACCAAGCCTTAGGCATATATGAAAAAATCACCTAGTGTTTTTAGTCTTTGCTGGGATTTGAACCTTGTTTTCCTGTGGTTTTCACCCACTTTATTGACCACTAGGCCACACCCTTAGGTGCGTTTCCAAGAATAAATTTGCTATGATTACTTGAAACTTGCCTTATCAAATTAAATAAATAAATCTCTTTCAATATTTCAGAAATCAACTGCAGAGGAACTTTTGGAAAAGGAGCTTCCTTTGAAGTTTGTTGAGGTTGATGAAGAGCAATCCAGACTTGTGCTCAGCAATCGTAAGGCCATGGCTGATAGTCAGGCACAATTGGGAATAGGCTCAGTCGTTCTTGGAACAGTTCAGAGCTTGAAACCATATGGTGCTTTCATTGACATTGGTGGGATCAATGGCCTTCTTCATGTGAGTCAGATCAGTCATGATCGTGTCTCTGATATTGCAACAGTCCTCCAGCCTGGTGACACTCTCAAGGTGTGTGTAGAAATCTCAAGCTCGGAAAAGGTTTTCTATGATTGGAGAAATCTCTAATCATCTGCTCAATCTTGTTGTAGGTCATGATATTGAGCCATGATCGTGAGAGAGGTCGAGTGAGCCTTTCAACAAAGAAGCTAGAGCCTACACCTGGTGACATGATTCGCAATCCAAAGCTTGTCTTTGAGAAAGTAAGTATTTCCAAATGTTATTTATTTGTCTGCACTTCTAGTGAGTCATCATTTCATGTTTGTGCATTTCTCCTACGTTTTGCTTGGGCTTAGCTCTTATGATGTTGAAATAGTTTCTTTTTTCTACTATGGTTATGCAACTGGATATAGTTCATAATTTCTGTGTTTCTCGTCTCCTTTTCTGTTTCAATTAATCATTCTGAATGGAATTAATTAATTCTTTGAAAGTGCCAATACTTAAATCTGTATCTTTCCACTTGATCCATATGATTAAGTTACATTTTCGTCAAAATTCCATATTCTGGTTCTGAAAATGCTTTAGAAATGCAGGGTTAATAATCTCTTAGTGTGGCTTCTTGCTCCACTTGGATAATATTCGTTCTTGTTAAAAGCTTGTTTTAGCTTCTTTTTTTATTTCTCCAAATTTGCTGAGCTTAACCTTAATAGATGGCATGGTCTTTCCAAAAAGAAATTTGCTCCAATATTCCAAAAAGTAAAGCATGAGGGTTGGAAATTCTGATATACTCCTGGAGAACATATAATGATTAATCTTTAGGCTTTGAATTAAAGCTTGGAATTTTGTTTTCACAGGCTGAGGAGATGGCCCAAACATTCAGGCAGAGAATTGCCCAAGCTGAAGCCATGGCCCGTGCAGATATGCTGAGGTTCCAGCCTGAGGTATTTTTCTTATGTCTTACTAATATGATGACAATGTTTCATTTTACAGGCATTGTAAAATATTATTATTTGAAAAGCTTTTTCTCCATTTGATCTTATATGAAGCATGCCAACAGTGTTTACATAAACTTATTGAGTTATGTGGAAATAGAACTTAGCCAATTAAATTCTCACTGAGGAAGCAGAAAGAATAGGAAACAGGGAAGAAGGTGCTTTTTTGGTTGGGTTGTACTCATCAGGTGGAAAAAAAGGAGTGACATTTTGGCTAGAGGATAGAAGAGAGAAGAGATGGGATTAGAATTGGGTGAGAGGTGTAGAGTGACAAGAGAGAAGGAAATGGGGATAATAGAACAAAGAAAAGAAGGAAAGTTGGATCCAGGTGGGAGGAGCCTTGAATAACAAAGGATAAAATTTAAGCTGTTGGTTATGCGGATACTTAAGTCCGGTTCTAGCTTAATCGTCTCCCTTTAATATCTTGGTATACAGTATGCTCATGCCCGCCAATCTTCTTTGCTCAGCTAACCAAGTATTATGGTTTAATATAGAAATTGCTCTACTTTTTTATGAATTTCAGTACTATCACATCTATCCTATCTTATTTGATACCATCTGATCGGGCACAAACTTCAAAATATTAAAGTAATACATTGTTGGAAAATCTGTTTGATAGTCAACCTATCAAATCAAAGTTCTAAATTTGAAGTGAATTTGAATTCTTGAAACTTATGAAATTTGTATAAAATAATAATGCTAGTGAAATTATCTCAAATGCTATAGAACGTCTAGAAACACAAAGTGTCATATATATTAATTGGTCTTTTGATGCTTCAATTGAAAGCTGAATTTATCGTCATATTCTTTGCCTTGAAATAATTACATGTGACTGAGTATTGACGTCTGTAAGTCTCCTTTTTTTTTTTTTTTTTGTAACTTCTCAGAGTGGATTGACCCTGAACTCTGACGGGATTTTAGGCCCGCTGACCTCTGAACTACCTGAAGATGGACTGGATTTGAGTGAGATTCCGCCAGCTGAAGATTTATGAATTCTAAATGGACAACCCGCTTCTTTTTGACCTTTTTGCTGCAGAAATTGTATAAATGCTGTTTGTAGGTTTAGGAACCATTCATGGTAAACGTATTCCTTGCGCAGTCATTCTATTGTATTATTACCATGAGATTGTAAACAATTTGGCTTGCACTTCTTGCTAAGAATGAAGCATTGTTAAATGGCAGTAACTGTTAAAGCTTACATGAATTTTTGTTACTCTTGCAAGAATGATGTTTCGATATGATGAATCGTCTTAATGCTGTAAACCTAAATAGAGTGAAATGTATGCCGGGGAATAGACTTCACGTGATTTGAGATTATTACACAATTTTATTTTATTTTGGTAATTAAATTTTCTATTTACCGGGGAAAAAATATTTACAAGAAGCTCAAAACCCATACATTCCTCCTACTCTTCTATGATCCCCTCCCTTCTCTATCATACAAGTATTATCGACTACAAGAGTACCAATTCAAACTATTTAATCATGTTCCTAGAATTTTGTTGTTTCTACAATGTACTTCCTGTCAGATTGCATATTGTTTCCCATATTCTTTCTCTTGCTTGAAATATTCTTGCATTTCTCTCTTGCCATACATAATACACGGTTGCTGCTAATATCATCTTGAACAGTTCTGTTTTTGGATTCCTTCTTTTTGTAAACTGTGTTGCCCATAGCAGCTCTTGATCCCATCCCTGTGCTCTCCTTTTAATTCCTTGCCAGCTTAATAGTCTACTTCATAAATCTCTTGAGTATTCACACTCAAAAAACAAGTGTTGGATACTTTCTCTTCCTGTTTTGCATAGCACACATTCTTCCTCTACTTGAATATCCCATTTCTGTAGTCTATCCTTCGTGTATAGTTTGCCATGGGCTGTCAGTGTTAGCATGAAGGACCATCTTGGACAACCTACATTTTGACACACCACTTTTTTCCAGCTCACCTTTTCAAAAGTTCCTCGCAACCTATGGTATATTGCCTTGATACTGCATTTCTTAATTTTCTTTACATCATCATAACTGAAACCAGCTTTATCAAGTGTTTCCTTTGCCTTCAGAATCTTCCCCACAACCCATGATGCTTGATCTTCTCCCAGGCTAGAAGTGCCTTCTTTGATATATTACTCTCACCTGTCCATAGGAAGCTCCTGCAGATGGATTCTATAAGCTTTGTAATCCTTTTGGGCATCACAAAGATTTGTGCCCAGTATGTCTGAACAGCAAAGAGAACATTTTTTATAAGCTGTATTCTTCCAGCATAGGACAGAAATCTAGTAGTCCATGATGTTATTCTTCCTACAATCTTCTCAATCAGTGGCTGACATTGTGCAATGAAAATTCTCTTTGTACTTAGTGGAACTCCAAGGTGTCTCACTGGTAGTTCCCCTTTTTGTATTCCCAGGTAGTTTAGCATCTCATCTTGAATCACTTGTGTAATTCCTCCACAGAATAAAGAGCTTTTGTTCTTGTTGATCTTCAACCCTGAAATTTTTGAGAATTCTTGGAACCCATTGAATATGAGTTGAACTGACATCAAATCTCCCCTGCAAAACAGTAAAAGGTCATCAGCAAAACCAAGTTGCAAGATTTGCATCTTTGCACACTTGGGGTGGTAATTAAAATCAGGATCCTTGTTGACAATTTTCAGTCTTCTAGTCAAATATTCCATTGCAAGCACAAATAAGTAAGGGGATAAAGGGCCCCCTTGTCTTAATCCTCTTTGTGCTTCAAATGGCCTAGTTTGAGCTCCATTGATAAGAATTGTATATGTGACTGTCCCTATGAACCTCATTATCCACCTTACAAACTGAGCTGGAAAAGCTAAGGCATGTAGCATTTGTTCCATAAAATCCCACTCTATTGAATCATATGCTTTCTGCATGTCAAGCTTCATCATACTCCTTGGAGAGACACCTTTCCTCCCATACCCTTTGACCAATTCATGGCTCAAAATGATGTTATCAGTTATAGTTCTTCCAGGTACAATTGCTGCTTGTGAGTTGTCAACCAAATCATCCATAATATATTGATGCCTTTTAGTAAGTACTTCGGAAATCACATTGTAAATCACTGTGCAACATGATATGGGCCTGAACTCTTTAATACTTGTTGGGTTTTTGACTTTAGGTATCAAAGTTATAGCTGTGCAATTCATTGGTTTATACATTTGTGCAGTTTCAAAGAACTCCTCCACTGCCATTGTCACTTCTTCACCTATTCTCTCCCGTGTCTTCTTAAAAAATACTGCATTGAAGCCATCATAATCTGGAGCCTTCAGATCATTGATCTCTTTCAGTGCCTCTCCTATTTTATCCTTTGTGACTTGTCTGATTAGGTGCAGTTGTTGTGCTCTACTTAAAGTAGTTCCCATTTTGATTACATTAGGAACAATAGCAGGAATAACTTCATCTTTTGACCCTAGAAGTGTCCTATAGTAGCCAAGGACTTCTGCCTCTATTTCATCATCTAACACCAACTGTCTCCCCATATCATCAATTAACATTTGGATTTCATTTGTACTGTTTCTATGCTTCATCTGTGCAAAGAAATATCCAGAATTGGAATCTCCTAGCTTCAGCCATTGCACCCTTGATTTCTGTCTGTAGACACTTTCCTCAATCTTCACCCACTTTTCTAATTCCTGCTTCAGCTTCTTCTCTTTATCAATAAGTTCACTGTCTTGCTTCCTATTGCTCATGTCTTCCTGCACTGCTTGCAGCTCTTTCCTTGCCTCTTTAATTTTCCCATCCAGTCCTTTGTAATGATGTGTATTTAACTCCTTAATAAGCTTTTTAGTTCTCTTTAGCTTTTGCCAAACTTGTTGCATTTTACCAGTTTCCCTTCCATCTTTCCAGGCCTTGTCAACTTGTTAGAGAAATTGAGAATGCTCAGTAATACAATTGAAGAACCTGAATGGACTGCTTTTCTTTGTATTCACCTGTGTGATCAACAGCTTCAGAGGAGAGTGATCAGATATTGAAGGCTCTAATACCTGAATTTTCAAGCTAGGCATAGTCATCATCCACTTTGTGTTTACCAGCCCCTATCTATCTTGCTATATGTATAGTTGTTTGTCCATGTATAGTCCCTTCCCACAGATTGCAATTCATTCATACCTGTATCCATCATGTATTCCCTGAAGTCTTTCACTTCCATGTCCTGCACTTCTGAACCATGCTGCCTATCAGTTACATGATGTATTGCATTAAAATCACTCATTGCTAGCCAGAGGCCTTGTTGGATACTATTAATCTGTCTCAGCTTATCCCACAGAGATTTCCTGTCTTTAATGGTATGTAGCCCATATACAGTTGTGAAACTAAACTTTACTGGCTTTGACTTCATACTAATCTGTCCATGGATGAGTTGCTCATCAATTTCCCTAGGATCAAATATGTAGATTCTAGGATCCCAAATTACCCATATCCTCCCTTTTTGTCCTGTTCTAGCATTAGATACTGATTCCCAACCTGGAGCTAACTTCCTGATTATGTCATTTGCTTTCAAGTCTTTAACTCTATGCTCTACTATAGCTATTACAGCTTATTATTGATTCTAACAAACTCCTTTACTTCTTTCTGCTTATATGTTTTATTCATCTCTCTTACATTCCAAGTAACAACATGAATGAAATAAGGATAGTGATAATACCCCTGATCCCCTTGGCTACTGATCTGGCTAGGCCCTGAAGCATCACTCCTTTGCTCATACATCAAGCTCTGGAATGTATTGGTTTCATCAATGCTTTAAACTGCTTGTTGTTTAGCTGTGGTTGGCCTTGCAGCTGACTTTCCTGCTACTGCGATCCATCCTGCTTCCATGCTTTGTACTCCATATCTCCTTTGTTCTGTCTCAGTACTTTGTTGTTCTGAGTTTTCTTTAGTCTGATCTTCCACCTTATTGTCATTTCCTTCTTCCTTATCTGCTCTCACCCATACCATCCTCCCCTTATTTACCTTCTTCTACTGTATATTCCTTTGTTGCTGCATTGGCTTCCTGTTTTCAGTACATTCATGACCTATTTTTAAGAACTTGTTGTAGTACTTAGGTTCCCAGTCATACTCCACCTCCTGCATCATTTCCTTTCCTTTTGGATCCTGGAGTTTCACCTGTCTTGGGAGGGCCTTAGTGACATCCATTTCTACTAGTAACCTTGCATATGAGATCCTTACTGCTCCAGTCGTACATTCATCAGCATATATAGGGTTACCTAGGGCACTTCCTATTTTGCTTAATGCAGTCATACTCCACCAATTAACAGGTAGGTTAGGTAGCTTAATCCACAGTGGGGTTGTCTTTAGTACCTCATCTTGTAAATTGAACTCCTCCGGTCATGCCTCCATAATTATTGGGCGATTATTGATCGTATGTGGTCCTAAGAACAGGACTTGATCCCTTTTCTCAATACTGCTGAATCTTATAATGAAGTAGTCTTCATTATGATAGTAGATATGGGGTTTAGTTGAGTACTTTCCCACTGAGTTCACAAATCTGTCCATAGCTCCAATTGAGGGTGATTCACCTATTACGTATATGACAATAACATTTTTCCATTTAGCAGTTTCCTGCTCCACATCTTCCACTTCCAGCTTCACCACTTTCTCCCCATTTTTCAGAATTGGGGCTATAAATTCCAAATTCATGCCCTTCATAGCTAATTTGTTCCCTCCCACCACGTTTGCCCATGTTTTGGTCCTATTCTCAGTCTGTTTTCCTTCATCTTTGTTTATCTCAACAGTACCTGGAGTGCATGGTACTGTTCCATTCATTTTCTGCTTACTCCCTTGTTCTTTGCTCCTCGTCTCATCTCCTTTTGGATTAGCTACCATTGGAGCTGGGGTACTCATCCCTTCCTTCATTTTCCCTTTATTCCTAGCTAGATCTTCTTCCTCACTGTTTTTTTCAGCTTGCATGTTCTTCGAATTAGATCTACCTTCAGGTTCTTAGATTCGTATCCCTTTTGGGGATACAAATAGCTCTAGCACAGCATTCCTTGTTGCTGATGATCGCTACTCGTCCGTTACATTCTTTTGCTGGTTCCGCTTTGGTCTTCCCCTCCCTCCTATGGCTTCCTGGCGCAGGTTAGCTAACCACGTTAACTTGCACCGAGATAACTCAGTTAGAGAGAAATAAAAGTGACTTTTAGAGATAAATAGATTATTACACAATTGATACTCCTTATGGTCTACTTTATATGTCATTAAGTTGGAGAATTAAAGAGAATATTGTGACTGCATTTTTTTCAAATTTTTAATAAATATTTTGAATTAACTATTTTGACTTGAAGTACATTTCCATGTAGCTTATAAGTATGTAAATTTTCTTTCAAAACACTTACATGATTATATCCGCCTTCATAACGGAAATTAAGTAGTTTGATTTTACATTCTGAATTCTCATCTCAATACACAATGATTGTCTTCTTATGTCATGGTATGTAGAGAAGTCCCAATGTCAACAGTTGGTTTAGAATCTTATAATTGTTGAGACATTAAAATAGACCAAGTTACTGCCCAACTTTGGCTTGACAAGTCTGGGAGACAAGATGGGCTGATTGGGCAGTGGTACAAGAGGGGAAATCATCATATTACGGGACAATTGTCAGTGAAATTGCATAGACATTCAGTAATGATCTTACTTAGAGGGTGTTTGGATTGACTTTTAAGCTGGTCAAACCAGCTTTTAAGCTCTTTTTACTGTTTGGCAAAGTCAAAAAGTGCTTAAAATAAGTTAAAAACAGCTTAAAACAAGCCAAAAGCAATAAGCTGGGCAATCCCAATTTACTGTTTTTTGACTTAATAGTTATTTTTGATGAAAAACTACTTTTTTTAAGCCAATCCAAACGGACTCTTAGTATCTTGCGTGCTGGAAGGAGTACATGAAAAATTTCAATGGAGATTTACAATACTATGCCCCCCCCCCCCCCCCC
>MU748528.1:36703-61432 GCA_026770625.1 Nicotiana glauca
GCCCCCCCCCCCCCCCCACGCAAATCAGAAAAGGGAAAAGCTTTACCATGAGCTAGTAGCAGTGGAATGATCATTAATACATTGGGAGAGACTTGAAAATTTGCACGTTTGAGAGTGAGGGCTTAATTGTGTGAGGAGGTCTCAGCAATGAAAAGCTTCTCAGACACAAAATATCTATTGAGTTGATCTTTCTTTATAGGGCTTAAATGGAACGAAAGTTTCACGGCTGCGAACCAGCTTATTCTTCCTAAGGTTATCTCAGATTATTGTCCTATCAAGGAAAGTGGAGATTGGGAAAGAAGGAAAGAAACTCTTCATATTTTAAATTTGAAAACATGTGATTCCAACCTGAGGGTTTCATGGACAAGGTAAAATAATGATGACATAGTTACATGGTAAGAAGGCACTCTTGATTATACCTTAATCAAAAACTAAAGTTTTTACGTAAGGATATCATAACCTAAAATAAAGACCTAAGCAGATGATGGATGAGACTCTGGAAGAATAGCTTTCTACTGAGGTTGCTTCTGACGGACTTGTTTTTGGTAGAATTGAAACAAGATGAAATAAGTCCCCTGAGGGATTATTATCACCACAACAAGCATAAAGGGGAAGCCTCAATCATAAGAGCAAAAACCCAAATCAATAAACTTGCAGAAATCAGCAACTAGCAAGGCAGAAGAAGTGTTATGAAGGCAAAAATTTAGGTGCTATGGCTCAAAGAGGGCAAAATATTAAATACTTTCAGAAGATTATCAGTTCATACAAAAGGGTCAATCGTATTGATTGACTATGAAATGAACATTGAAATCACTGAAGGTAAAGTGATATTAGAATTGCAGCAAAACTACTAGCAATAGACTCAAAAGAATGGTAGGAAAGGTGGTTTCCGGTAATCAAAATGCCTTTATAAAGAACATGCAGATCGTTGATGCTGCTCAATTAGCTAATGAAGTGCTGATTTTGAAAGTAAAAAAGTGGGGGACCCGGTATCGTTTTCACACTAGATATAGAAAAATCTTTTGACCCACTTAATTTTTCTTACCTCTTCATAATATTAAGAAAAATGGGCTTGGGGAAATATGAATTAGGTGGATGTGTGATGTTGCACATCCATTGTTAAATACTCAATTTAGTTAATGGAAGGCATGTAGGATTCATTTCAAGCAAAGAGACCATCTTTCACCTTTCCTCTTAACAAAACGCCATAAAAGCCAAGTAACTGCAAAGAATGGAAGGCTTTAATGTAGGCAGGAACTTTGGCAACTCAATTTCGGTGTCACATTTGATTTATGAATATGACACTCTTAATTCTATGGTTTTGAGAGATCCCTAGTACTCTATCTTAACTTAATACTGTGCATGTTTAAGCTTTGTTTGTATTGGGAAATTGAATTAATATGTCGAATTAATTACACGATGACATGTCATGACACGTGGACTGGTAAAGAAACAATAGTTGACAAAGAATAGTTGAAGAGGCACGAGTTTTAACAGGCACAAGCAGAAGTACAGAAAAGCTAGAAGGAATAGATGCTCAAATGTCTTGATATTCTGAAAAGGCAATGAACCTGAATAGCAAAAGGGATATAGATACATATAATTGGTAATTAATAGGCATTAATTACGAAAAACGTTATAGAATATGTATTGAATCAGTTACGATTTCCAATTATAACTTTACATTAAATGCCATTAATTGTTAATAATGACTCCATTATGAAAGGAGAAAAACGTATCCTTGGGAAATAGCTATAAAAGGTGAAGAATGAATATTTGTAATGACACGAAATACTATTGGAATATATTGATTTACTCTGATTTCTACTCAGTTATTTTTTACATCAATTATTCCTATTTCTATTTGATTATTAGTAATCCGAGTTCTTCTAAAAATAAGTTTTGGCCAAAATTCCAAGTTTTGGTTAAAAAAATTGGTTCTATTATCGGGAATCTGATAATCTACTCCTTCCTAAATTAACCTTTTTGTCAAAATAATCATGTCAAATTTCAATGACAACAATCAAAGAGACTGTCAACTCCAGGAGAATCCGCAAGATGATCGAACCCTGATCCCTTCCCCGCGAAACTCTCCTCGACATTCTCGAGAAGGAACTCCTGATGGATCTCAATCAAATGCAAATTATCAATTGGAAAATAAGGAGGCAATCAACGAACCTTTGCAAAAGTTAATCGCTCAACGGGTCAGGAAAGCTCTTGAGGCTTTCACTAACCAGTTGTCGGTTGCACCACCAACACAAACTCCAAATAATATTACTTTGAAAAACCATCGTTCTGGGCTCGTAAATTCAGGAAGTGGTGGAACTCCCATCGAGTCTCGTGATGGAGAACCAGGTAACATAGTCAATTCTAATTTACAAAATTTAGTATTAACCTTGCAGAAACAGCTCAAGGAGCAAAGCGACCGCATAGAACAAATACTTGGAGTACCACCTGTAATCGAAGGAATAAATATGGAAAAATATTCACAATAACCTTGGAAGCCAAGTGTTGCTCCATACCAATTCCGAATAAATTCAAGATGCCCGATATTCTGAAATACGATGGAACCTCTAATCCACAAGACCACGTGACTGCATTCACAACCGGAACAAGAAATTGAATTAGTTTTGGTCAAAAACTTCGGTGAAACACCTTACTAAGGGAGCATTAACATGGTATTCTCTTTCACCCAAAAATTCTATAAGTTCCCTTGCTGAGCTTGCTGATTCATTTATCAAAGCACACTCAGGAGCTCAAAAAGTCGAAAAAAGAATGGAGAATATTTTCAAAATAAAGCAAGGACATTCGGAGCTGCTCAGAGAATTCGTAGATAGATTCCAGCGTGAAAGGATGATGTTGCCACGCGTACTTGATAACTGGGCAGCTATGGCTTTTACTAGTCATTTAAATGAGAAGAGTTCAGACGCCACGAGACAACTCAAGGAACGTGAATTTCCAGCAACAACTTGGAATGATGTTTATAACAGATACAACACGAAGCTTCGGATAAAAGAAGATACCATTACTCAGTCTCAAAAAGAGGAAAGGGTAAGTTCAAGGCATGCTGATACTGAAAAACGGTCCGATAAAATTAGGTACGAGCCCTACATGGGACCTGCAGGAAGAGACTCTCATTCAAAATAGTATAACTCAAGGTACGATCATAGATCGAGAGATAGAGAATCAGGCTCATCATCAAGGTTCGGGAAAGAACGACACACACGAGAGACGCATGGTAATGGCAGAGGCTCTAAGACGAAGATCGGCGGTTACAGTTTTAATGTAAGCACGTCCAAATTGGTGGCTTTTTTGAGAAGCATGGGTGACAAGGTCTGTTGGCCAAAAGAAATGAGATAAAACCCAAACATACGAAATCCTAATCATTGGTGCGAGTTTCACCACGATCACGATCACAAAACGACGGATTATAGATTCCTGCAAGGTCAAGTTGAACATTTATTGAAACAAGGGTATCTAACTGAATTATTTAGTGATAAAGGAAAGCAAGCATATATGAAAAACAAACATGATCCCCTAAAACCCCCTTCACCAAAAAGGACAGTTAATGTCATCACTGGGGGAGAAGAAATCAATGGCGTAACTGTAGCCAACAAAGTTTCAAAGATTACATTCACATATGGGAAGCGAGTTCGACGTGTTTTGGAAGAAGATAATATTACGTTTGATGATGCATATGGTATTCTAACCCCACACAATGACGCACTGGTAATATATTTACTTGCACATGACACTAATGTGAAACGAGTTTTGATTGATCCAGGCAGCTCTGTGAATATCATTCTATTAAGAGCGGTAAATAAATGCAAGTTGAAGATAAGCTGATACCCAAGGCGCACACCTTATCTGGTTTTGATAACTCGAGCGTTCTAACAAAAGGGAAGATAGTATTCACCACGTTCACAGAAGGAGTTGTTAAAGATACGAAATTTCAAGTAGTAGAGATGGACATTGCTTACAATATGATTCTCGAAAGACCATGGATTCATGAAATGGATGTTGTGCCATCTACCATGCACCAAGTTATTAAATTCCCTTCATAATGGGGAATATGACAAATTCCTAGTGACCAACAAGCATCCAAGAGCATCAATTCTGTGGTTGATTCAAACACATAAGTAGAAGAAAAATAGCAATTACAGAATTCTGTTGAGGATGATGCAACACAAACCTCAACTGGGCACGGGAAAACAGATGTAGATTCAAGGCCTGATACCATTCAAGAGCCAGAGGAAAACGAAAACATCAAAATGACGATTTAGGATTGGAAGCCTTAGTACTATTCACATCCTGTCCTGAAAGGAAAGTCTACCTTGGGGCCAACCTCAGTCAGGAGATGAAAGGTAAGTTGATTAAATTTTTGAAAACTAACGTAGATTGTTTTGCCTGGTCCCATTCTGGTATGACAGGGATACCTCCAGAAGTGATGACCCACAAGTTAAATGAAGATTCATCATATCCACCTGTCAAACAAAAGAAAAGAAAGCAAGGATCTTTCAAAAATCAGGTGATTCAAGATGAGGTACAGAAGATTTTAAAAATTGGGTCCATCCACGAGGTAAAATATCCAAATTGGTTAGCTAATACGGTAGTAGTACCTAAAAAGAATGGTAAGTGGTGAGTTTGTGTAGATTATACTGACCTAAACAAAGCTTGTCCTAAAGATTCTTTTTCACTATCGCATATAGATCAATTAATTGATGCCACTGCAGGACATGAATTGTTAAGTTTTTTAGATGCGTATTCAGGGTATAATCAAATCAAAATGGATCCCATAAACGAGGAAAAACTTCATTTATAATAGACATGGGGACTTATTGTTATAAAGTGATGTCATTTGGTCTCAAGAATGCAAGAGCTACATATTAGAGGATGGTAACTAAATGTTTCAAGAACATTTAGGGAAAACCATGGAAGTTTACATAGACGATATGTTGGTCAAGTCACAGCAAGCAAGGGATCATGTCCAACACTTGTCTGAAATATTTTAGATTCTACGCAAATTTAACATGAAGCTAAACCTCAAAAAATATGCATTTGGAGTATCATCATGTAAGTTCTTGGGATTTCTTGTTTCTAAACGTGGCATTGAAGTAAATTCGGCACAAATTAAAGCTATTGAGGAAATTCCTGATACCCTTATAAGTAAAAAAGAAGTACAGAGACTAACGGGAAGAATAGCAGCCTTGGAAAGATTCATTTCCAAATCCTTAGAAAAATGCTTCAGGTTCTTTTCTACTTTGCAAAAAACAAGATCAGTTCGAATGGTCTAAGGAATGTCATCAAGCGCTTAAAAATTTGAAAGTATACTTGTCAAACCCACCGTTGCTTGCAAAGCCAAAAGACGGGGAGAAATTACTCATCTACCTTGTTGTTTTAGAAGTAGCGGTAAGTGCTATTTTAGTTCGTGAAGACCAAGGTAAACAGTCTCCAATTTATTATGTTAGCAAGCCATTATTAGATGTTGAGACTGGATACCCTCATCTAGAGAAACTTGCACTTGCATTAATCATGGCATCTAGGAAATTAAGACCTTATTTTCAATGCCATCCCATATTTTGTAGTAACTGCTTACCCCTACATAATATACTACATAAACAAGAGTTATCAGGTAGATTAGCCAAGTGGGCCATAGAACTAAGTGAATATGACATTACGTATCAACCAAGAATTGCGATAAAGTCACAGGTGTTAGCAGATTTTGTGGCGGATTTTAGCCAAGGGATGCAACTGGAAGCAGAAAAAGAACTACAGGTATTCAATGGGTCTAATCCAGGAACTTGGACTTTATTTACTGATGGTTCTTCAAATGTAAAAAGGGCAGGTCTAGGTATTGTTTTGATACCACATACGGGAGAAACCATACAACAAACTATAAAATGTCATCCTATTATTAACAATGAGGTAGAGTATGAAGCTGTGATTGCAAGTTTAGAACTGGCACGCAAACTTGGCATAGAACAGGTCGTAATCAAAAGCGATTCATAGCTCGTAGTTAACCAAATGCTGGGGACTTACACAGCCAGATAGATAAGAATGCAACAATACTTGGAAAAGGCACGTGATCTGTTAGGCAATTCCAAACCTGGAAGGTCGTGCAGATTCCAAGAGAAGAGAATGTCGAGGCGGATGCCCTAGATAATCTTGCATCTGCTGCAGAAGTAACAAATAATGAAAATGCTTCTGTAATTCATTTATTTCATTCCGTACTTGATCAAGACAAAAATGAGGTAAATTTTAATAATTTAACCTGGGATTGGAGGAACGAGATTGTTACTTTTTTGCAGTATGGAATATTACCTGAAGATAAGAAAAAGGCTCAAGCACTTTGCAAAAAAGCTGCTCGATACTATTTGAACCAAGGCAATATTTATCGTAAAATGTTCGGTGGTCCTCTAGCAAGATGCCTCAGACCTTCTCAAACAGAATACGTGATGAGAGAAGTACACGAGGGACATTGTAAAAATCACACGGGAGGAAGATCTTTAGTAAAAACCATGATTAGAGTCGGTTATTATTGGCCCAAAATGGAAGAAGACGCTAAAACTTTTGTGGCTAAATGTGATAAGTCTCAAAGAT
The DNA here is from genome assembly GCA_026770625.1 of Nicotiana glauca. Taxonomy (NCBI): domain Eukaryota; kingdom Viridiplantae; phylum Streptophyta; class Magnoliopsida; order Solanales; family Solanaceae; genus Nicotiana; species Nicotiana glauca. The sequence goes on from MU748528.1 coordinate 43,304, forward strand.
ATGGCAACAACATGCATAGGCCTGCTGAATTATTACATCCGGTCATTGCCCCGTGGACTTTTATGAAGTGGGGGATGGATATCGTGGGTCCATTACCGCAAGCCAAAGGCAAGGTAAGGTTTTTATTGGTACTCACTGATTATTTTACTAAATGGGTAGAAGCCGGAGCTTTTAAACAGGTACGAGAAAAAGAGGTCAGAGATTTCATCTGGCGAAACATCATATGCCGATTTGGCATACCAAAGGAAATCATATGTGATAACGGCCCACAATTTATAGCCACGCAAATCATAGAATTTTTCCAGAGTTGGCAAATTAAAAGTATTACTTCAACTCCTTATCATCCGGTAGGTAATGGATAATCTGAATCAACGAATAAAGTCATTATCAATAATTTGAAGAAAAGGTTGGAGGATTCTAAAGACAATTGGCCCTAGGTGTTACCTGGAGTCTTGTGGGCTTATCAAACAATCGCCAAAACAAGTACGGGGGAAAAACCATTCTCTATTGTATACGGAGCTGAAGCCTTAATCCCAGTCGATATAGGAGAGCCAAGCATGAGATATACACAAGCAAGTGAGGAGTCAAATGAAGAAGAAATGCAAGTAAACCTGGATTTACTTGAAGAAAATAGGGAAACTGCGTTAATAAGGATGGTAGCACAAAAATAAGTTATTGAACGATACTATAACCGGAAAGCTCGTCTAAGATACTTTAATATTGGGGACTTCGTACTTAATAAAGTTTTCCAATCCACGAGGGCAGCTAACGTAGGAAAGTTAAGTCCAACTTGGGAAGGACCTTATAAGATTCATGGAATCGTAGGAAAATGAGCATATGAGCTTGAAACATTGGATGGCAAGATTCTACCCTCAAATTGGAATGTTGTTCATTTGAAGAGATATTATTTCTAAGGAAAAGAAATACCTACGGGTAGGTATCCCTATCAATTATTTTTATTTTTGAATTATTTAAAATTTACTAACAATTTTAGATGATAGGTAAAAATCTAGCCCGTACTAAATGATGAATTACGACTTGCAAGACACGCGGAAAGAACATAATTCTCGATCTAGGGTTACAACTATTCTGATAGAAATTCAAAAGGGTTAAGCAGTCTTCATCTAATATCGTACCTCCGAGTCCCGTTTTTCCTTTTCAGGAAAAGGACCACATGGGAGGAATAATCAAGTGCTCAAGATTTCATACTTCAAAGCTCAAACACTGGGGGAATATATAACATACATATGATATATTTATAAAGAAGGCAAAGAACACTGAGAATAGTTAAAGTTCAAGTCAAAGCCCAAAAGTCTACTCATCGAATGAATCAAGTTCAGAGCAAAGTTACGAGCCAATAACACAAAGCTAGTCAAAAAACCTTACAGATTTCATGATATCTAAGTTAAGGGCAATTTATAGAAATGGGTTCTAAAAAAAACCTTAGATTTTCTTTCCTTGGGTTGTAAAAAAAACCTTAGATTTTCTTTCCTTTTTTGCAAATCCGTTGTAAAGAAAACAGTTACGAAAATTTTATAAAAGTTATTTAAATACATGTATGATGTTATTTAAACTTGATAAAAGTTCAAATGAAAACTTTATCAAAGTTATTTCACGAAACACGTGTGTTCCTATTTCTTTTATCGTACATTTACACCGTTGTGAGTTGAGACGTCTTCTTCATTAAGTGTCGAATATAAAAGGGCCCTCTTTTATAAATTCATGTTTGATTCAGATATCCATGAAGCTAACAAAGCATTTTTTTTAAAAAAAATTGCAAAAAAGGTTAAGACAAAAGCCCACGAATTAACAAATGAGACCTTGAATATAAAAGCAAGAACGAGCAAAACAGAAGCTCAAGACAATCAAGTTGAACCAAAACTTCTTAATATTAAAAGTTTAGACTAAGTATGAAACTAGTCGTAAACTATTTGTCATTTATAAAAAAATGCCCCAAAAAGGTCTGGGGACTTGTCATTTCCAAAAAACTAAACCCCTAAATGGGACTGGGGGTTAAAATCACATTCCACCAAATAAAATAAAAAAAGTGACTTTTCATAAACTTTCACTGAGGGGCTGAAGAAGGATCTAAAGCAGTATCAATAGCAGCAGAAGATTCGAGTTGGCTTGAAGGAGTTGGGGAATTCACCGTACCCATATCTTCTTCAACATGCTCGGGAGTATCAGCCATGGGAGAAGGAAAGTCTTGGCCTTGCTGAGTTTTTTCAATAGTCTCTTTTATCTTGGCTAAGTCAGCATCCAAGTTGAAACCCTATTGGCTAGCCTCCACAAGGGTCTCATAGCGTGTGTTTGAAATCGCCCAACTCACTTTAATAGCAGTCTTGTTCTAAAGAATATCATAATCTCTCTCCCATTGATCAATCTCGCTTTTGAGCTTTTCATTCTCCGCCAAGGCAGAATCATGTTGGCGCCCCTTTTTTCTAAAAAAGGCAAAATCGGGTTCACAACATTTGGGAGGACAACTCGTTCCCTTTTCGGATTTGGGTTTTTGGAATTGAAGAGTCGCCACCTAATGATTAAAGTGCACTAGGACACTAAGAAGGGTTTTGAGTTTGAAGAACCAGCGTTTGGGTAAGGGTTAGAAATTATCTCGAGGGGAAGGTGTTAGGCACCCCTCAAGATCCACTAGTGTGGTTCCCGGCCATGTTATATTGTGACTTCACATAATCAAGTAAACAATTAAGGGTTCGAATATATAACATTGCAAATAAGTTGAAAAACTTTTGAAGGTAAGTAGGGGGGCAACAATTTATGAAAAAGATTTGAATAGTTTTACAAGAAGAGATGAAAGCAAATAAAGGGAGATGAGTCCTAAGTTTATGATTAATATGGATCATATCAATGCAATATCCAGTAATCACTCCTCAGAAAAGGGGCTACATGAGATATTAGCGCATCGGTCATTATCTCTATATTCTACCCTTCCCACCCCGTGAAGGTTATTAAATGCGTGAGTTGGTCACGAATGCTTATTTCGTGCTATTACCTGTCCCGTCCTATAAGCCCTGGAGGGTATTTAGGACTACTATTCCTATGTGGTAAGGACTAGGCTGAACCCTCAGGTTTAAAGGCTAAAATACTAAGCGACATACATAACATACAGGACCGCACATAAAGGAACATACAAACAAATAAATGCTCACAGATCCCTCCACAAGTGAACACATAATTAGCACGTCTCAAACACATTCAAGGTCTCAAAGATAGGAGTTTTTTACAAAAGGAATAGGTAACAACAGTTGAGTTGGTGAAAGATAAAAGAGTCGTTAAAGCATGGTTTAAAAAAATGAAGTAGTGCCAGTAGCTTAACGAGGTGCGGGACAAGTAAAATAGAGTGATTTTGGGCAAAGGATGGTAACCCAGTAGTTTGAAGACATAAAAATCAGAAACTTAGTAAGAGTAAATAGATGCACCATTTCAAAATTGTTTCTAGATAGAGCGGGATTTTTAATTTAAAAAAAAAAAGAGTGAACTTTAGAGATTCAAAACAAGAATAGGAGTGACATAGTTCAAAATTAACAGAGGATGGTTAGTCTTAAACTGGTAACAGCATGATTAATCAATTCTTATTAGGCCTAAAGTTTGCCTAGGCGTCGTATGTATTGTCTAATTATCTTAAAGAGTGAACATGCATATTTGATCCTCTCTTTTTTTAGTTTCAAGCGAGGTACACAAACAGTTAACTGTACTTGTATTATTAGGTTAAGCATGCTAATCAGGTGTTTGACAATTGCAACTCAGACAAGGATGACACCATAAGTAGCAGGATGCCTAATGCACATAGGAGTTCCTAAAACATGATTTCTTAATGCTAATGAGAATGCAGCGACAATTATTTGCTTATTACAATTGTTTGCTTGCTATTAACTGATCGTGGTCACAAGATGAGCATAATAACAGGCTGAAAGTAAAAAAGCTAAAGCGGGATCTCTAATGAATGAGATGCATGTCCTATACATGTTATCTATTGCGCAGATAAGTAAATAAAATCCTATAAGTTATTTTAGAACAGCAAAAATCAAACAGATTCAATCCAAAAAAACAAAATTGATTCTCAAGTAATGAAAATAGTTTCAATAGAACAATGATCACAGTAGCTTCGCACTCAAACTTTAAAAGACTCAATTCAATTCCTCTCCACACTCAAATGAACTAGAAAATTATTTTAGAAACTGAGAATCTCAAGACCCAAACCAGGAATTCAATGGAACAGTAGTATTTTCGTATTTTTGTGCTCAAATTGGATGAAACAATGCTATTTTTTACAGACTCTTGCTTTTGTATTTTTCAGCTCTCTCTCAGATTGTTCTTTTTTTTTTCTCTATGTTTTCTCTCTTTTATGACTTTCAGAATATTTCTTTGTCTCCCCCCATGTGTTTTCCCATTCAGCCTTTAAATAGGCAATTCTAGTTAATGCATTTCCTATTACTATCTTATCTTCTCTATTAATTCCCCACTACTCTAATGCCTTTTATTTAATCAGTAGTGTCAATTTCAGTCCTTAAAATCAGTATTAGTGCAGTTTCCACTACTTCAATATTTTAATTCTATGGCAAATCACTAAAACGGAACGTGAGTCTACTGTTGAAGATCAGACCATATGACATTCAAAGACATTTTAGTAATTCTAACAGGACACCAAATCAAGGGTAGCAGATAAGCAAATGTACAATATAAAGGGATAACTCGTCACAATATACAAATTAACAGTGCAAACAATATAAGGAAGGAGAAGAATGAACCTCAAAGACTAAATTAACTTCTGATCGAGCGCACGGACAAATGGAATGCCAAGGACAAAAATTCAAACTCGAACAGACACTAGCAACAACAAATTGAACGAACTAGTACCGCGAATCTTTCCGGATTGAACCTCGGACAGTTACTTCGAATCAACACTAACTTCGGACAAAAACACCATGAGTTGAAACTAGGAATTGAAATCCAAAGAGGAGATGGAAACGTATTATTTTTTATATTTTTGTTTGAACTCAAACGCTAACTGACGCAAAAATAAGAGAACATCATCCTTTCATTTGTTTGTGTTCATCCTTGAAATTCTGAAGAAAAGTGGAAGTAAAATTAAAAGAGCAATCAAAGGCTGTCCAAAATTCTTCTTCATCTTTGTCATTCTGTCCGTGAGTGTGTGTATGGGATTTCGGCGAGGGAGTTCTGGTGTGTGTGATGGGGTGGTTGACGGATTTCTGGCTGCTGGGTGCAACGACAGTGATGGCAGGCAGGGGAGGCGGCTTCTGCTGCTGCTGGTTCATTCAAGGTTCAGGGAGTGGGGGTCGTTTTTGGTGTGAGAAGATGAAGCAACAGCGGCGTTGCTGGAGGAGCTCGCTGTCGGGTCTGTTGAAGATGAAAGGGGGCGTTTGGGAGAGGTCCTTTAGGGTTTGGTTAGGGATTGGAAATGAATGAAAATGAAGAAAAGGGGGGTCGTTTGGGCTATAGGGCAGACCGGGTCGGGGGGTTGGTTTTTTGGTTTGGGTAATTGGTTTTTCTATTTCTTTTATTTCCTAATTATTAAAACTAAAACTCTAAATTATATTATAAAAATTAAATTAACTTATAAAAATACTAATTAACTACTACTAATAATTAACACACACAATTAAATATCAATTAAAAATAAAATCACATAATTTGGACATTAAATGCTAAAAATGCAAAGTACATTATTTTTTGTGATTTTTTTCATTTTGTAAAATACTTAATTACTCCTAATTGTAGAATTAAATCCTAAATACAAAATGCAACATATTTTTGTATTTTTTACTAATAAACACACACACGCAAACGCAAACAATAAGAGAAAAATAACACAAAATTTGCAAATAACACAAAACTATTTTATTTTGAATTTTTGGGATTAATTCTCATATGGGGCAAAAATCACGTGCTCACAGGTAGCATTGCTATGGGTTTAACAGGGTTGCGGAAACTGGAGCGAGATCACTCCTGTTGACACAACCATTGCTAGCTGATTTACCTACAAATAACAACACGAGCGCAGATGTTGTGCATAAATTTTAAACATGATGCAAGTTCCCATTGGACCATGAATGTTGTCTTTGGACGGTTAGGATGATGTCCTCGGACCATGGTGTCCTGGGCCATGAAACATTTAATAGGGATTCGCGGGCTATGAAATGATATTCTCATGCTATGAAGATGATACCTCCGAACCATGATGCCTTTGAATAATGCTATGCAGAGATAAAAGTGGGGTCCTCGGGCCATGGCATGATGTTCTCGGGCTATGAAAATGGTACCTCTGAACGATGGCGCCTTTGGACAATTTTGGCGATCTTTCAGCCCATGAAATGCGAGGTTTGGCGATCTTTCAACCGATGCAAGACTTAAATAAAAAATGACAATATTTTAGCCGATGTAAAGTGTAAATATAAATGGCGATTTTTCAGCCGATGCAAGATTTAAATGAAGTGGCAATATTTCAGTCAATGTAAAGTTTTAAACAAAATGGCTATATTTCAGCCGATGTAAAGCCTTAAATAAAAATAGCGATATTTCAGCCGATGCAAGACTTTAATAAAAATGGTGATATTTCAGCCGATGTAAAGACTTAAATAAAAATGGTGATATTTCAGCTGATGCAAGACTTTAATAAAAATGGCGATATTTCAGCCGATGTAAAGTGCAAATATAAATGGGATTTTTCAGCCGATGCGAGATTTAAATGAAGTGGCGATATTTCAGCCACGCAAGAGAGATAAAGCGGCATTGTTTCAGTCCTACAAGACGGAGACAATGCTTAGTCTCGAAAGGCAGAATAATAGCCTTACGCAATGCGGATGGAGACAATGTTTAGTCTCGGAAGGCAGAAATGTAGCCTTATGCAATGTACAGAAATACGGATAGAGACAATGCTTAGTCTCAGAAAGTAGAAAGGTAGCCTTATACAATGCAAGAAATGCAGATGGAGACAATTCTTAGTCTCAGAAGGTAGAAAGGTAGTCTTATGCAATGCAGAGAAATACAGATGGAGACAATGCTTAGTCTCGGAAGGCAGAAAGGTAGCCTTATGCAATGCAGAGAAATGCAGATGGAGACAATGCTTAGTCTCGGAAGGTAGAAATGTAGCCTTATGAAATGCAGAGAAATGTAGATGGAGACAATGCTTAGTCTCAGAAGGCAGAAAGGTAGCCTTATGCAATGCAGAGAAATGCAGATGGAGACAATGCTTAGTCTCGGAAGGCAGAAAGGTACCTTATGCAATGCAGAGAAATGCAGATGGAGACAATGCTTAGTCTCGGAAGGCATAAAGGTAGTCTCATGTAATGAAGAGGAATTCAAATGGAGACAATGCTTAGTCTCGAAAGGCAGAAAAGTAGCCTTATGCAATGCAAGAAATGCAGATAGAGACAATGCTTAGTCTCGGAAGGCAAAAAGGTATCCTTATGCAATGAAAGAAGCATAAAAGGTAAGTAATGGTTAAATCTCTTAGCTGATAGCTTTATAATAGTCTATTGCTATATTGTGGCTGCTGGGGATGTCATGTACGGATAGCAATTGTAACTAGGTGATGATTCCGAGAGTTGTATTCCCGAGGAGTATGAGTGCATAGGTATTTCTGATGATGTTACGACTTGAGTGTCTGCATCCAAAGAAAAATCGTGAATTCTATAAAAGAGGGGGAGGTTAGTTCGTATCCCCATGGACTTTGCTCGGCCTTTGTTTCGTTGATATTGTCCGTATCCTTGGGGTAGCATTGCTAAATAAAACAATTTTGATAACGGACATGCATGATTTAGTAAAAAATGTAACGTAATGATATAATTAAAAAATAGTTTTCTTTTAGATAAACCAACGACTGTGACACGGTTCAAGACATTGCAACCTCTCTCTTCGGAATTTTGAGGGTCCTCCTCAAAATTCTGTCCCAGTTTACTGGGTTGATGCTTCCGACAGCGGCATGCGATGACTGGCTGAAGACCAACTTCGAAATTTTGAGGGTCCTCCTCAAAATTCTGCCTGAGTTTCCAATATTGGGGGAAATGAAAATTTTATTGAATTGTGACCGAACCCATAAGGCTGCCTACGTATCCCCTCTTAAACGGGAATCAGGTCAGGCGTAGTTCAAATCTTTATCGGAATAGGATCTACGAAGTTCTTATCTGGATGCTGAATCATAGACGATAGAGTAGCTAATGCGTCAGCAAACTCGTTCTGGACTCTACGGACATGCTGAAATTCTATCTTTGTGAACCTCTTCCTCAACTCCTGTACATGATGCAGATAAGAGAGTATCTTGGAGTTCTTTGTTGCCCATTCTTTTCGGACCTGATGTATGAGAAAATCTGAATCCCCGATCGTTAGTAACTCCTGAATGTTCATATCAATGGCCAGCTTGAGCCCTAAGATGCAGGCTTCGTATTCGGCCATATTGTTGGTGCACGGGAACCTGAGTTTGGCAGATACCGGATAATGCTGGCCGGTTTCTAATACTAGGAATGCTCTTATGCCAACTTCTTTGAAATTTGCTGCTCCATTGAAAAACATTCTCCAACCATCATAGGATTCTGCAGTATCTTTTTCTATGAAAGATACCTCTTCATCGGGAAAATACGTCTTTAGAGGCTCGTATTCTCCATCCACGGGATTCTCGATGGGATGATTTGCTAAGGCTTGTCCTTTGATTGCCTTCTGAGATACGTAGACAATGTCGAATTCGCTCAGTAGGATTTGCCACTTGGCTAGTTTGCCAGTGGGAATGGGCTTCTGAAAGATATATTTCAGCGGATCCATTCTTGATATGAGGTAAGTGGTATAGGCACAGAAATAATGCCTCAACTTCTGAGCTACCCAAGTCAGAGCACAACATGTGCATTCCAATATGGAATACCGGGCCTCGTACGGGGCGAAATTCTTGCTGAGATAGTAGATGGCCTACTCCTTTATCCCCGTTTCATCATGTTGTCTCAAAACACAATCGAATGCCCCATCCAATACTGCAAGGTAGAGCAATAGAGGTCTACCTGGTTTGGGCGAAACTAAAACTGGTGGCCTTGACAGGTATTCCTTGATTCTGTAGAAGGCTTTCTGGCAATCATCAGTCCATTTGGTAACTGCGTCCTTCTTCAACATTTTAAAGATCGGTTCACAAATGATAGTGGACTGAGCTATGAACCGGCTGATATAGTTGAGTCTCCCCAAGAAACTCATCACGTCCTTCTTGTTATTCGGCGGTGGCAATTCTTGAATGGCTTTAACCTTTGATGGATCCAGTTCTATTCCTCGTCGACTTACAATGAATCCAAGTAGTTTTCCGACAGGAACCCCGAATGCACATTTGGCGGGATTCAGTTTCAGATTATACCTTCTCAGTCTGTTGAAGAACTTCGTTAGATATTCCATGTGGTCAATGGCTCTCTTGGATTTGATGATGACATCATCTACATATACCTCGATCTCTTTATGTATCATATCATGGAAAATAGTAGTCATGGCCCTCATGTAGGTTACCCCAGCATTCTTTAATCCAAACGGCATCATTTTGTAACAATAAATCCCTCATGGCATAATAAAAGTCATTTTCTCAGAGTCTTCCTCATCCATCCATATCTGATGATACCCAGCAAAACAATCAACAAATGACTACAACTCGTGTTTGGCGCAGTTGTCAATCAAGATGTGTATGTTCGGCAGGGGAAAGTCTTCTTTCGGACTAGCCCGGTTGAGATCCCGGTAGTCAACATAGACTCTAACCTTCCCATCCTTCTTCGGCACTGGCACAATGTTGGCTAACCATGTTAGGTACTCCACTACCCTGAGAACCTTGGCTTTGACTTGCTTGGTGACTTCTTCCTTGATTTTCAATCTCATATCAGGTTTGAACTTTCTGAGCTTCTGTTTTATCGGTGGACATGTCGGATCTGTTGGCAGTTTGTGAGCCACAATAGATGTACTGAGACCGCTTATATCATCATACGACCAGGTGAATATATCCTCATATTCCCTTAGGAATTCCATGTACTCTTTCTTTTCTGATGGTGACAGATGAACACTGATGCGCGTTTCTTTGACATTCTTTGTATCCCCTAAGTTGACAGCCTCTATCTCATCCAAATTAGACTCAGGCCTATTCTCAAAGTCCTTAACCTCTCTAATGACCTCTTCTGGTATATCATCCTCTTCTGAGTCTATGTCCGTTTGTTGCATTATCTACTTGCATGTCACAATCATCGGTCCATCAAGATAAGTAATAGTAATGTTGTGTAAATAAAGTAAACGATAGAAAAATAATAATAAGAGCGATACTTATAAGAAACTAAAATGCTTTGATAAATTTCATAATTGTTTTGAACATTGGAGATCTTATTTTTGAAACTAAAAATGTGAAAAGGAAATCAATTGGCGAAAAAGTAAAAGGTAATGCATGGTGCTTTATTTAGCCTTGCTACCCCGAAGCTCTCCGGGCTCTGGTGGTTTTGATGGACTAATTATTGAGGCGCGCTTCTCGGTTCACAGCTTGTATGGAAGGGCCTTCCTCTACTTCCTCCTCAAAAATGACACAACAGTCCATATTGTCGTCTTCCAAAAATAGATTCCTTATTGTCGCCAATGCTTCCTCTTCTTCTAACCCATATATGACATCTGCTGGCTGGAAAGTCTGCTCCAGGAGAGGTATCTGATGCTCCAGTGGGTAGTAGGGACTGCGCTATGGCGACGACCAGTGGTTGAACTCCTCCCAAGTGTATTCATATCCCAAACCAAAAGCGGTGCCATGTTTCTTTAGCTTAATGGGTTTGGTGATTCCCTAGAGGTTTTTTCCAAGTCCCTTGCCAGGCTCATATCCACACCAATTCAGTATGTTTTTAATCTTGTTGTCCCACCATTTATCCTTGTCCACGGCATTGACCCGCTCAATATGGTGGTAGGTTTCTCCGCATATTTTCCTTCTTCCTCCTATTGCCGGGATGGTCTGGCGATTGTATATGGGGTTGCTACTATCGCCATGAATAATCACCTTTTGGTGATTCCACTCAAATTTCACTGCCTGGTGTAGGGTTGATGCTACGGCTCCAGCAGCGTGAATCCAGAGCCGTCCCAATAGCAAATTGTAGGATGCTGGGATGTCTGTCACTTGAAAGACAACGTCGAACCAAGTCGGTCCCATTTGGAGACACAAATTGATGTCCCCAGTAGTGGACCTTTGGGATCCATCAAAAGCTTTGACATTGATAGCTCCATCTTTGATCTCATGCAGGCTCTTTCCTAATGTTCTAAGAGTCACCAATGGACAAATATCGAGACTGGACCCTCCGTCAACCAAAATTCTGGTGATGAAATAATCCTCGCATTGCATAGTGATGTGCAATGCCTTGTTGTGGCTTAGCCCTTATGGTGGCAGCTCATCTTCGTGGAAAGTGATTTTGTGGCTCTCCAATACTTTCCCTACCATGTTAGCCATTTCTCCTCCAGTTATGTTGTTGGGCACATATGCCTCGCTCAGCACTTTCAATAAGGTATTTTATGTGCGTCAGAGCTTTGTAGCAGGGCTAAGATGGAGATCTGGGTTGGTGTCTTGTTCAATTGATTGATGACCGAATACTCTTTAGATTGTATCTTCCTCCAAAGGTCATCAGACCTAGTTTTAGTGACGGTTCGTCTTCCAGAGACTTGTTTGCTGGACTCAGCTAGATGTTCTGGAGTATAAAACCTGCCGGTTCTAGTCATACCCTGTGCTGCAATTGCTTCTCCAGATTTGGTTTTCCCTTTCCTTCTCGCATCAGTGGTGTAATCCCAAGGAATGGCCTTTGTATGGAATGGTGCTATGGTTGACATAGCCACAGGAGTGGGTACCCTTGCTTTGGGAGGCAACACAGCGACTTCAAATGGTACAGGTGCCTTTGGGGATCCAAACTCGACCTTAATCGGTCTTGGAGCCTTTGTAGAAGAAGGTGCCTCGAACTCAAATGTTATGGACATGTTCACTTTAGCGTCTCCAGAAGGCTGGATCTGGACTACAATCGGATTAAGTGTGACAGTTGGTTTCTTTGGCTCGTCATCTTCAGCAATTAATCTGATTGATCCTTTAGGGTTCCAATCATCGTCTATCTCTATCATGTGAACGTTTGCGCCTTTGTGGTCAGGCAGGGGTTGTTGCGAACATTAGGAGAAGGTTCCTTTGCCACAATAATCTTATTTTCAATTAAAGCTTGGATTTTATCCTTCAGAGAGCGACATTCATCAATGGTATGCCCATTTATGCCGAAATGGTATGCACAGGTTTTGTTTGGGTTAACCCATTGGGAAGGATTTTCTGGAGTTATGGCAGGGATAGGGGTGATGTAACCAATAGCTTTGAGCCTTTCATACAGTTGGTCGATTGGTTCTATAACGGCGGTGTATTGTTTGGGAGGTCTACGGTCGATGTTAGGTTGCGGTCTAGGGAAGTTTTGGCGGGTAGGACGTGATTGATAGTGAGAGGGCTGAAGATTATAGGCTTGGTAGACGGGTGCAGATTGGGAATATCTTGGTGAGGTAGGTTGATATGTGGGGGGTGGAGATGATGGGTAAGTAGGTGGTGGAGCTTGGTAAGAGGGCGAGGGTGCTTGGTAATTTGGGGTAGGTTGATATGTGAGAGGAGATATTGGGTAGCTTTGGTATTTTATTGGGGATTTCATTCTCTGTGCAACCATCACGACACTCACATCCCTTTTCTTAGATGCGCCGCCAGACTGTAGAACCTTGTTGGTGGCCTACAATGCTACAAAGTTAGTGACTATACCACTTTTAATGCCTTCCTAGATCCTCTCCCCTAGCTTGATGATGTCGGAAAATTTCTGTCCTTCAATCAACATCAACCTCTCATAATACTGTGGGTCTTGAGCCCGGACGAAAAACCTGTTCATTTGTCTTCTTCTAAAGCTGGCCTGACCTTAGCAGCTTCTGATCTCCAACGAGTAGCATACTCGCGGAATGTCTCTGTGGGTTTCTTCTTTAAGTTCTGGATGTAGAATACATCTGTCGCATTTTCCGTATTGAATCTGAACATGTCCATGAAATTGGATGTCATACCTACCCAATTCGTCCACTTCTTGGGTCTTGGCTAATGTACCAAGATAGAGCATCCCCTTTCAGACTTCTCATAAAGAGCTTCATGCAAATCTTTTCATCTCTTCCGACTCTGACCAGCTTATCGCAGTACGTCCTCAAATGGACTTTGGGATCCCCTGTACCATCAAAAATTTTGAACTTGGGAGGTTTGTACCCCTCAGGATGTTCGACATCCTGCTGAATGCAAAGGTCCTCATAATTTAGCCCCTCGATACCTTTGTTTCGTTCAACACCCTGGACTCGGCTAGTCAGCTTCTTGAGTTCTGCGGCTAGGTTCCCAATAAGAGAGTCTTTGTAATCAGACTCCAGTATGCTTGAAATAGGTTGAGTATATTGTGGTATGGTTTCCACATGGATGGGGGTGTTGTGGGGATGATCATTTGTGGAGTTTAGTGGTTCAGGAATAAGTAGTGGGGGTTGTTTGAAGTGTGACATGTGTTGCAGTGTTGATGGGGAGCGGGTTGTTTCTGTGGTTTTGGGATGTTTTGTGGAGGTGTAGGATTTTGAGCATTGGGAAAGTTGACATCTGGGGTAGTGAGGGGAAATGATAAGTTTTCCAAGTTCCGAACTTGGTCCAGTTCTTCCTGAAATTTACATAACTTATGTTCGAGCTGGGCGGCATTTTCTTTGGAAACCTGAATACCCTGAGGAACATCTACCCTTTCAGCCGAGTTGTTCGAATCTTCCATTTTTCTTTTGTTCTTGTTCCTGATAGGACTCAGAGGAGGAAGAGGTGGAGGGCCCTTAGATTTGTGGATTAGGATGATGATGCCAGAGTGCACGAACTAACGTGTTGGGGAGGGGAATAAAACAAAAGTAAAACAAAACAAGGTAACAAGTTAGTAAGGGTTATGAGAATAAAACATTGCAATATTTAAACACATAGTGCAAGAATATAAATCGTGTCCTAATTTGGTTGCCTCGTTGTGCCTGAGGTAGGCCTAGCGACAAGTTGATTTGGAAAACTTATAATGCTAAATGTCTTATTTTATTGATAAAAATAAGACGAATCCCAAAATGACACTAAAATTGTAGAAAATAAAATGTTACTAATGGCCATTGGCCTTATTACATTAAAGCAAAGGAAAGACTCCTAACTACTTGGTCCCAGAGGGACCTTCCCCAGACTCGGCACCTTTAGCTTCATCGAACAGCTTCACCAGCTCACGCATTCCCAGTAGCAAGTAGGCTCTAGCCAAGTGTCCTCCTTCGTTTCCTTCAGAGTTCTGGAAGTCTTCAATCCTCTGGATGAATTCCTTTCCAACTCTACCAAACCCCGCTCCAAATACCCTAGTCACTTGTTGGCGCTGACAGCCATATCTTTCCATTCTTCAATCAACTTTTGATGGGCTTCCTGAATTTCCTGGTGCTCGCTTTCGCACTCCCGAATCCTCTTGCTCAATTGATTGTACTTAACTTGTATTTCAGCCTTTTCGTCGCTGACCTTGTGGCCTCGAACAAACCCGGGTTGTCCTAACCCACTATGATCGTCTTCCAACCAACTTGGATAGTATGGGGTATAACCAGCATGGTATCTATCTAGTTCTATGGAATCTTTGCCTAGGACGATTTTGCAGTGCCACATGTGCTGGGCCTGGCACTTGTGAGGGCTATCGTCGTCATGAAAGTCGGCCCTGAAGTGACTCATCTTGTCGACCTTTGGTATGAACTACTTTCTTCCTGCCTGTCTCATGACTCGGAGAGGGACATAGGGATAAGTTCCTCCTGTATCAATGAGTATAAGAAATGGTGCGTCCTGAGATCGGACGATGAACTCTTTAGTAGGGAACCATTCGAACATCCACTGCACTTGGTCTTTTTTCAGATTTTCAAACAACTCTACCCACCCTTTAGTATCTTCTGGTTGAGCAAATATGTTAGGGATATAATCCATTCGTTTTGGCTGAAGGAAGGCAATATGATCATCCTAGTCTCTGCGTAGAATCTCTTGCCGATATTCACCCTTTTGGAGGTGCTCGATGAACCAGAGTTGGAGTAGTAAGTTACAACCCTCAAAGTGTCTGTCCCCTTATTGACATCTTTCCAGGGCTCGATATATCTCTGCAACAATCATTGGTACTATGCTGAAAGGCTGCCCACCAATCCCCTTCATTAGAGTCTTGGTGACCATGGCTAGTCTGGTATGGATCCTGGCCTTCTTCGTAGGAAATTCTATCATACCAAAAAATCAAAACATAAAGACGAAGACTCTTCTATGGATATGCCCCAACGAGGTGAGGGTAAATTCATCTGGGTAAGTGCGGTAGGACTTGCTATGGTCGTACCTCTCGTACAGATAGTCGAAAGGAATGTAAGAGTCCTTCAAACATGTTAATTCTGGGTTTTTCTTTAGTTCCATCATCTTGAGGAAACCACTGCCCTTGCGATTTTCTAGCATGAGCAAACCCGGAGTCTCCCAAGGAATACCAGCTAGCCCTCCTATTTCCTCGAGCAAAGGTGTCATTTCAAGGTCCCCGAAGCGAAACACAGATCTGTCGCTATCCCAGAATAAAGTTGCAGCCTCTATAATTTTGTTGTCGGGTTGAATTTCCAAAAGAGAAGGAAAATTTCCCAAATATTTGCGAATGAGAGTCTGATCACTGGAGTGAAGGTCTTCCCACTAGCTTAGCAACCTTGGGTAAATGTTGGTTACCATGCTGAATCTAGGGACTTCGTGCCTCATTTTCTGGAAAACATAGTGTTAGGCCCTTACCCGTCGGACTCGACTATTTAAACCAATAATTAGCATAAATAGCATTCAGTTCTCCAAATAAATGCACAGAATATGGTGGCGTCCATTTAGGTTTCAAGGAAACCCAGTGGACTTTGGACAAGGCTATCTTAAAGAGTCATTATGTGGACACCATAACTGACTCTGCTAGGTTTAATCATGATGCATGTGCAGTTAAATAGAGTAAGGTTTCTATGGGGTATTAGACCGGTACCCTTGAGCAGACAACTCAAGAGGGAAAGGCACGGAACCGTTGACTGCACTGCTGATCGACTGGTTTTACTGCAAATACGTCTTTGCCAAATTTAGGGGGTAATAATATCGGAAGGGCGCAACCACTCATTATAAGCGTTGCTATGGTATTTGTTTGGCACGAGTAAAATATGATGTTGAAGATGCAATTATAAGAATGAAACAAGTTATCACATATTTGCACGTTCATAAAAGAATGATTACAATAATTGCTCATAATTACAACGATATTAAAGGAAAGCGGTAAAAGAAAGCATTAAAGAAAAGAAACAAAGAGCCAAGTCAGTTTCAAAGTAGAAGAGAGATAAAGACATTAAATAAAGGCAATAAAGAAGAAATAAAGTCACAAATAACATGAAATGGTAAAAGCCTAAAGATATCCCAAGCAGAGTCGCCATGCTGTCGACGCCCCCTTTTTCTAAAAAAAGGCGAAATTGGGTTCACGATATTTGGGAGGACAACTCGTTCCCTTTTGGGTTGGGTTTTTGGAATTGAAGAGTCTCCACCTAATGATTAAAGTGCATTAGGACACTAAGAAGGGGTTTGTGTTTGAAGAACCAGAGTTTGGGTAAGGGCTAGAAATTATCTCTAGGGGAAGGTGTTAGGCATCCCTCAAGATCCACTAGTGTGGTTCCCGGCCATGTTATATTGTGACTTCACATAATCAAGTAAACAATTAAGGGTTCGAATATATAACATTGCAAATAAGTTGAAAAACTTTTGAAGGTAAGTAGGGGGGCAACAATTTATGAAAAAGATTTGAATAGTTTTATAATAAGAGATGAAAGCAAACCAAGGGAGAGGGGTCTTAGGTTTATGATTAATATGGATCACATCAATGCAATATCCAGTAATCACTCCTCAGAAAAGGGGCTACATAAGATATTAGCGCATCGGTCATCATCTCCATATTCTACCCTTCCCACCCCGTGAAGGTTATTAAATGCGTGAGTTGGTCACGAATGCTTATTGCGTGCTATTACCCGTCCCGTCCTATAAGCCCTAGAGGGTATTTAGGACTGCTATACCTATGTGGTAAGGACTAGGCTGAACCATCAGGTTTAAAGGCTAAAATACTAAGCGACATACATAACAAATAGGACCGCACATAAGGGAACATACAAAGACAAATGAAGGCTCACAGATCCCTCCACAAGTGAACACGTAATTAGCACGTCTCAAACACATTCAAGGTCTCAAAGATAGGAATTTTTTACAAAAGGAATAGGTAACAGCAGTTGAGTTGGTGAAAGATAAAAGAGCCGTTAAAGAATGGTTTAAAAAAATGAAGTAGTGCCAGTAGCTTAACAAGGTGCGGGACAAATAAAATAGCGTGATTCTGGGCAGAGGATAGTAACCCAGTAGTTTGAAGACATAAAAATCAGAAACTTAGTGAGAGTAAATAGATGCACTCATTCAAAATTATTTCCATATAGAGCGGGATTTTTAATTTTAAAAAAAATAGTGAGCTTCAGAGAGTCAAAACAAGAATAGGAGCGGCAGAGTTCAAAATTAACAGAGGCTGGTTAGTCTTAAACTGGTAACAGGATGATTAATCAATTCTTATTAGGCCTAAAGTTTGCCTAGGCGTCGTATACATTGTCTAATTATCTTAAAGAGTGAACATGCATATTTGATCCTCTCTTTTTTAGTTTCAAGCGAGATACAAAACAGTTAATTGTACTTGTATTATTAGGTTAAGCATGCTAATCAGGCGTTTGACAATTGCAACTCAGACAAGTATGACACCCTAAGTAACAGGATGTCTAATGCACATAGGAGTTTCTAAAACATGATTTCTAAATGCTAATGAGAATGTAGCGACAATTATTTGCTTATTACAATTGTTTGCTTGCTATTAACTGATCGTGGTTACAAGATGAGCATAATAACATGATGAAAGTAAAGAAGCTAAAGCAGGATCTCTAATGAATGAGATGCATGTCTTATACATGTTATCTATTGCACAGATAAGTAAATAAAATCCTATAAGCATGTTTTCTACCCGTTATTTAAACTAAGCATGCATAACCCCCCCTCCC
>MU748528.1:64256-77743 GCA_026770625.1 Nicotiana glauca
CCCCCCCCCCCCCATAGGAGGCACGCTAGAAACTAGAGGTGCTTAATAAGGATCCTGAGGTGTAGGCGGAGCTGGAGCACTACTGGCTGTTGGAAGAGATAAATGGATGGGGCGACCTGCATAACCTCTGCCTAACGACCTGCTGATGAGGTACGAGCACAAGAGTAGTGACCCAACTCTCGAGACCTCTTGGCCTCCCTCTCCCCTCGCTCTCTGGCGAGCATACCCTCAATCCTCCTAGCAATGCTCACTACCTGCTGATAAGGAATGTCCATCTCCAACTCTCGAACCATGCTAGATCTGATGGGTAGGATAAGACCCTCAATGAACCTTCGAACTCTCTCCCGAACTGTAGCAACCAAGGCCGGTGCATGCCAGGACAATCTGGTATAGCGGATAGCATACTCCGAAACGGTCATAGCACCCTGGCACAAATGCTCAAACTCTGTGCGCCATGCGTCCCTGAGACTCTGGGAGACAAACTCTCGCATGAACATATCTAAGAACTGGTTCCAAGTCAGTGAAGCAGCCTCGATTGGACTATCTATCTCATAAGTGCGCCACCAATCATAGGCGGCTCCCCGAAGCTGAAAAGTAGTGAAAGAAACCCCGCTGGACTCCACTATGCCCATAGTGCAAAAAATACGGTGACACTCCTCTAGAAATCCCAAGGCATCGTCTGATGCTAATCCACTGAATACTGGGGGATCATACTTCTTGAACCTCTCAATTCTTCGTTGCTCGTCCTCTGAAGCAGTTGGCCCATCTTTGGGCTGAACTGGCATTGCAGGCGGTGCGGGAATAATCTCGAAGCCTACTCAACCTGCACTCACTGCTCAGGAGTTCGGACGATGAGAGTCTGTGCTCCTCCCCCAGCCTGGGATGTGGTTGCAGTAAGGGGAAGCAACCCTGCCTGAGCCAAGGTGGTATATATACTCATGAACTGAGCCAAAGTTTCCTGGAGAGCTGGAGTAGTAGTGGAAGTAGTAGGCGTGCTAGGTGCATGAGCACCAGCTGGATCTGCTGGTGGTGCCTCGGTGGTAGCTCGTGTAGGTGCTCTGGCTGCACCATGTGCGCTTCCTCGACCTCTCCCCCGGCCCCGACCCCGACCCTGGCCCCGGCCCCAGCCTCTAACGGCTGCAGTAGGGGGCGTGGGTGCCTGATCATCTCGAGTAACACGTGTCCTCACCATCTGTGAAAGAATAGAATTTAGAAGTTTAGAATTTGATGTCAAAAATGTCGCACGACAAGGAATTCAAATGAAATGAAGATTTTTTCTAAATAGTTGCATAGCCTCTTGTAGATAAGTACAGATGTCTCTGTACCGATCAGTGAGACTCTATATAACTAGCATGTGTTATGTGACTCTTATGAACCTAGAGCTCTGATACCAACTGGTCACGACCCCAGTTCACCCTTCGTGAACATGTCGTGATGGCACCTAGTTCCTACTACTAGGTAAGCCTAACAATACGGAACAATAACATAACTTGCGGAATAAATTATTTAAAAATGAACAATTAAAAGAACATTGTATAAGAGATATCGCTCGGCATATATTACTCAATAATTCAAAAGTCGGCAACATCACCGAAAAACCCAGAAACTCACAGCAAACACAGGCTAATAAAAATGTAAAATGCTGCTCTAACTCTAGAATGGCTAAACAACTGAAAGAAAAGGATAGATTAACTATTAAAGCTAGAACAGAATAGAGACTCCTGGTCTGCGGACGCAGCAGATATACCTCGAAGTCTCTGCTAAATCTCTCTACCTCGATGATAGTGCTCCTGGGTGGAGGTACCTAGATCTGCATATGAAAAACATGCGCATAAGGGGCATGAGTACACCACAGCGGTACTGAATAAGTGCCAAGCCTAACCTCGGTTGGGTAGTGATGAGGAAGGTCATGGCCCTACTGAGGTTAAACGATATAATATGAATTAACAATATAAAAACTAGCAGTAACAATGAGTATAGCAGTGAGAATAAACAGGTTAAACAATGTAATAACAACTACACAAAGAATAGAGTAAATACGAAATATGTACAGCTCAATACTAAAGGGTAACAATGAGGATCTCCCAGGAACCTGTAGTCCTTTTCTCAATTGTCCAGTGGATCTCCGGAATACCATCTTATAGTCCATCACATGTGTAAATCCGAAGGATCTTCCGGGATATCGTCCCGTAGTCTAACTATCAATGTGCGAGGGGGTGATCTACTGGGAATCTAACCCGTAGTCCCAAAGTAAAAGTACAGGGTGATCTACCGGGAATCTAACCCATAGTCCCAAAGTAAACAAACAAGGGGGGAGCTACCGGAATCCCACATCCGTAGTCCCAATGTAAATGCACAACCAAAACCAGAGGATACTCAGGATTGAAGTACAAAAGCCAAGCAGTAGGTAGTACTAGCCTAGCATGCTTCACGTAGTACAGTCAAGGAAACTTAAACAATTAGGCAAGTAGAATCAACTAAACATGTTTTTCTAATCTAACACAGGTTATAATTGCAAGTAAAATAAGGCAAATATGAAGGAAACTCAGTCTCAATATCTTAAGTAAAAACCGGGTTTTCAAAAATTAGCTCAAGTACGCGCTCGTCACCTCACGTACAAGGCACTCAAATACCAAATATCAAATCCTAAGGGGAAAAGGTCCCTCACACAAGGTTAGACAAGCCACTTACCTTGAACCGGCTTAAAAATCAACTAGAAACCACGCTTTTGCCACGAGAATCCGACTCCAAATCTCTTAAATCTATTCAATTCAATTACATATCATAAATAACACCTCAAACAACAGATTCTACTATTTAATTTAAAGCTAAGACACAAATTTAGGTAAAATGACCAAAATGCCCCTCAGACCAACGTCTCGGAATCGGATAATTTTTACATTTTCAGAACCCTAGTACTCTCACGAGTCTAACCATACAAAAATCTCCCAAATCGGAGGTAAACACCCACTCAAAACCCAAAATTTTGGCCTAAGAAGTTTCTTCCAATTTTTCCAAATTTTGATCCTCAATTCGAATTTAAACGATGGATTTAACTACATATTGATGAAATATAACTATAAGGGATTAAAGAAATGTTACCCAATAATCTCCTCTTCACAACCCTCTCAAAATCGCCCTCTCCCGAGCTCAAATTTGATTTTTCTAACTTTTGAAAACTAACCCTCGAAATCTCTATTTCTGAACAGTGGTTCCCACTTCTGCGGACAAGGGACCGCATCTGCGATCCCGCTTCTACGGCTTTCCCTTAAGTGGCCAGGTTCCGCTTCTACTGAGCATTTTCGCTCCTGCGGTTACATTAAAAGGCCCCAAAATCCGCTTCTGCGGTTAAGACCTCGAAGATGCGGACCCGCTTCTGCGGAACACCCACCACATCTGCGAAAATGAAGACCTTGACCAAACCCGCTTCTGCGGTCCTCCACGTCGCATCTGCGGTTCCCAAACCGTATATGCAGAAATACCAAAAGCAACAAAATCTGATATCTCCCAACTTCCAAAATCCTTCCATCAATCATCCGAAATCATCCTGAGGTCCCCGGGACCTCGACCAAAAGCACCAACAGCACCAACAGCACCTAATACCTCATTCAAACTTGTTCCAACCCTTAAACCACCTAAAACAACGTCGGAAGCTCAATTAAATCAAGGATTTACTCCTAAGAACTTCAAATTTCATCAAAATACACTTTCGATCAAAAACCTAACCAAAACACGTTCGAATGACCTGAAATTTTGCACACACATCCTAAATGACATGATGGAGCTACTGCAACTTTCGGAATTCCATTCCGACCCTCGGATCAAAAATTCACTATCAGACCGAAAACTTTAAAAATTCAAACTACGGCATTTCAAGCCTAAATTAGCTACGAACCTCTAAAATACATTTCGAACACGCTCCTAACCCCAAAATCACCTAAAGAAGCTAACGTAACCATCGGATTTCCATTATAAGGTCGTCTTTGCACTGTTCCAACTACGGACCACTTTCCAACACTTAAGCTCTCATTTAGGGACTAAGTATCCCAAAACTCTCTGAAACCTCACATAGAATGTCCCGGCAAACCAAAATAGTAGAAATTAACTTAGGGGAAACAGTTAATAGGGGATCGGGGCATTAATTCTTAAGACGGCCTGCCGGGTCGTCACATCCTCCTACACTTAAACATTCATTCGTCCTTGAACGAGCATAGAGAACATACCTGAGGTAGTGAAAAGATGAGGATAGTTGTTGCGCATATCCTGCTCGGTCTCCCAGGTCGCCTCCTCGGCCGACTGACCCCTGAACCTTCACCGAAGCTATGTTCTTTGACCTCAACTTCCTGATCTGCCTGTCCAATATAGCCACTGGCTCTTCAACATAGCATAGATCCTTCAACTGGACTGAACTGAAATCCAACACATGCGACGGGTCATTGTGATATCTCCGGAGCATCAAAAAATAAAATACCCGATGAACTCCAGCCAAACTGGAAGGTAAGGTAAGCTCATAGGAAACCTCCCCAACTCGCCTCAAGATCTCAAAAGGGCCAATAAATCTCGGACTCAAATTTCCTTTCTTCCCAAACCTCATGACACCTTTTATAGGTGAAACTCGAAGCAAAACCCGCTCACCAACCATATATGAAACATCACGAACCTTCCTGTCCGCGTAGCTCTTCTGTATGGACTGGGCTGTACGGAGTCTATCCTGAATCATCTTAACCTTCTCCAATGTGTCCTGAACCAACTCTATGTCCAATAGCCTGGCCTCACCCGGCTCAAACCAACCCACTAAAGATCTACACCTCCTACCATATAAAGCCTCATATGGTGCCATCTGAATGCTGGACTGATAACTGTTGTTGTAAGCAAACTCAGCCAATGGCAAGAAATGATCCCAAGACCATCCAAACTCAATCACACACGCACGGAGCATATCCTCAAGAATCTGAATAGTGCACTCGGACTGTCCGTCCATCTGGGGGTGAAATGTTGTGCTCAACTCCACCCGAGTACCTAGCTCCTACTGCACGGCTCTCCAGAACCACGATGTAAACTGCGTACTTCTATCTGAAATAATGGAAACCGGTATACCATGCAGACGAATGATCTCCCGGATATAAATCTCCGCCAATCGCTCTGATGAATAAGTGGTACACACAGGAATGAAATGAGCGGACTTGGTAAGTCGATCCACAATAACCCAAATGGCATCAAACTTCTTGAAGGTCCGTGGGAGTCCAGATACAAAGTCCATGGTGATGCGCTCCCATTTCCACTCCGAAATCTCTATCTGGTAGAGCAACCCACCCGGGCACAGGTGCTCATACTTCACCTGCTGGCAGTTGAGGCATCTAGACACATAACCAACTATATCTTTCTTCTTCTGCCTCCACCAATAGTGCTGCCTCAAGTCCTGATACATCTTTGCGGCACCCAGATGGATGGAATACCGCAAACTATGGGCCTCTACTAGAATCAACTCTCGAAGCCCATCAACATTGGGCACACAAATCCAGCCCTGCATCTTCAATACCCCATCATCTCCGATGGTCACATCTCTAGAATCTCCACACTGAACCTTGTCCTTAAGGACAAGCAAATGAGGGTCTTCATATTAGTGCCTGATAATAGGCAAAATCTAGATGATTTAGCTATTATTTATGCCTTCGCTTGATTATATTCCAAGGTCATATTATGATTAATTGATGAAATATGGGCTCTAATTGTTAATTGTATATATTTCAGGTTAAAGAGCTTATAGTATGCAAGAAAATGTGATTTGGAACCATTTTGGAGCAACAAACACCCCTCGAAGCATGAGTATGGTTGAAGACAAGGCAAAAATCAAGGTCACTGCACAACTGGGCTATGCGCGCTCAAATGCGCTGCAATGCTAAAAAATGCGCGGTCAAGGCAGAACATCAGCAAAAATGCACGGCCATATGCGCGCTCAAATGCGCTGTAGCGCTAGTCCAAAATTCGGCACTGGTTCACTGGGGGCAAAAGTGGAAATCTGGAGAAAAATTTCACTTAACCTATATAAGGTCAAGCTCGCCCAAAGGAGTTTTATCAAGGTTTTCATAGGCAAAAGGAAGACATAGAGAGGCAATGATGGATTTGGATCATCAAGCTTCTTTTCTTCTAGTTGTTTTTGCTAATTGTGATGAAATTGAATCTAATTGTGATGAACAATAGTATGAGTAGCTAAAACCCATTGTTCTAGGGTCATGGGTAAAACATGTGTTTGAAGTTTAATTTGACAAAGTTGATTTATCATATTGGGTTATTTATTTAATTTTGTTATTAATTGTTTTGCTGAGTAGCTAACAGTGAAACACTATCTACGAATCTAGAGTTGAACTCAAAAGTGGGAATTATAGGTTGCATATAGAATTAAATAGAGCAAGTTCATGAACCCGGGCCTCGGGGAACGGATTCGCAATTGGGATAGACATATACCTACTTGTCTTGCTTGTTTAAAATACAGGAATTGTAAATGTGTTTTTGTTAATCTTAATTCCATAGAAATATAGGCATTGAGTTAACTTGAGCAGGCAAGTAAGAAGTCGAAAGATTCTTACGAGTAATATAAACCTTGTCAATCAATAGACCAGATAAATTGATTAGTCATCTTAGGCTAAGGACATAACAAGATTGTTAACTAGCACATGACCCTGGAATATCCTCTCCCATTGTGTGTTATTCGAAACTGCTATTAGTTTGGTTAATTGGGTTTGAAACAGTCAATAGTTGATCACAAGTCTTCGAGGGAACGATAATCTACTCACTACTCTATTACTTGACGATAACGTGCACTTGCGTGGGTGTTTTTTTTTGTCGCAACAAGTTTTTGGCGTTGTTGCCGGGGACTTAGAAATTAGCTACTTGAATGAATTGAGCCTTTATTATTTATTTATTCGAGTTTAACTTTCAGTTCACTTGGGTTTTGCTAATACATGATTTTCTATTGAATGCGAAGAAGTAGAAGCGCAAACAATCTCCTTCCTCTCGATCCAAAAATTGAACAAACACTTCACAGATTGATTAAGGAGGTGGACGCTAGAACCAGAATTGAAAGAGAGTTGGACATTGTAGTTCAACCATAGACAATTGAGATGGCAGGTAATGAGGAACGCGCGGTGATTGAAACCACAAGGCCCAATCTGGCTAATATGACTCAGGCTATCGTAAAGCCTGATATCACTGGGCACTTTTAACTGAACAATACATGGTGCTGCTGATCCAGTTCACATGGCAATTTGTGGGTTTACCTCATGAAGACCCACAGAGACATATTCAGAATTTCTTGGAAATTACAGATACTTACAACTATCTGAACGTTTCCAAGGACTATGCCAGGCTGACACTTTTCCCCTTTTCTCTGCTCAGGGAAGCTAAGGAGTGGTTGAATAAGGAGCCAGCTAATTCAATCTGCACGTGGGATGATCTGGAAAGGAAGTTCTTAATCAAGTTTTTCCCCACCAAGAAAACAAAGATCAGGAGTCAAATTCTTGGGTTCGAGCAACGAGCTGGAGAGACACTTCGTCAAGCATGGGAAAGGTACAAGAAGTTGCTCAGAGACTGTCCTCACCATTGCCAGACAGACGAGGTATTAGGTCACACTTTTGTAGATGGGCTAGATGATACTTCAAAGATGAATCTCGATTCAGCTTGTGGGGGTAGTTGCATGGCCAAACCGTATAGTGAAATCCAACTCCTGCTGAATACCTTCACTGCTAATGATAATAACTGGCAAGGTGATGGTGACTCACGAAAAAAAGCTAAGCAAAAATCAGCTGGGTTACTTGAGCTAGACGAGGTGTCAGCAATGAGAGACGAAATTGCAAGGTTGTCCAATCAGATGATGAGAATGACAATGCAACAACCACAACCAATGCAATAGGTATAACAGATGACTATTTGTTGCGAACTATGTGGTGATAGTCATATGAGTAATATGTGCCCCACGAATCCAGAATCTATTTATTATGTGGGGAAGCAAAATAGGGGCCAGCCGAACCAGCACGCACAATATGGGAATTCCTACAATCCAAATTGGAGAAATCATCCCAACTTCTCATGGGTTGGGAATTAGCAGAATCAGAATCAGTATAGGCCCCAGGGGAGTTTTAATCAGCCTCAGATACCACTCCAACAAATGGAAGAAAGTACAAATGATTTACTAAAGAAGTTGTTGATTAACAATCAGCAGCTCAGGACCGACTTCAGAAATCTTGATAGGCAAATGGGGCAGTTAGCAACGAATCAAAATACTAGACCTTCAGGCGCTCTCCCCAGTGATGCAAAAAAGAATCCCCAAGTGAATGCAGTTACACTTAGAAACGGGAGAGAACTTGAGGAAGTTCCAAAGAAAAGGAAAGAAAAGCCCGTGCCTGAGGGGCAGTTGATCCCTAAAGTGACAAACGAGCCAAAGAAGAATGCTGAAATTTCTGATCCAGTTGAGGCCTCAAGGCCACCACTACCTTTTCCCCAGAGATTGCAGAAAAAGAATGATGATCGCATGTTCAGCAAATTTCTCTCCATGTTGAGCCAGGTTCAATTGAATATCCCACTTGTTGATGTACTTCGTGAAATTCCAAAGTATGCTAAGTACATAAAAGATATAGTGGCTCACAAGAGAAGATTAACTGAATTTGAGACAGTTGCACTTACTGAGGAATGCACTTCTAGGGTCCAAAATAATCTCCCTCAAAAGCTTGAGGATCCTGGAAGCTTCACGATTCCTGTGCGTATTGGTAATATCGATGTGGGTCATGCTCTTTGTGATTTGGGGGGCAAGTATAAATCGGATTCCCCTATCTTTGTTCAGGCAATTGGGTCTTGGAGCTCCGAGGCCAACTACTGTGATATTGCAGCTAGCTGACAGGTCGATAGCACACCCTGAAGGGGTGATTGAAGATGTGTTGTTGCAAATTGGGAAATTCATTTTCCCTACTGATTGTATTATCCTCGATTATGAGGCTGATGAACTGGTACCAATCATATTAGGGCGACCTCTCTTAGCTACTAGTGATGCAATTATCAAAATGAGAGAGGGAAAGATGATCTTGAGGGTAGATGATGAGGAAGCAGTTTTCAATGTCTACAAAGCAATCCAACTCCCTCGTCACTATGAGGAGTTGTCCATGATATCAGCTATTGAGGTTGATGAGCAGATTCGTGATCCAAGTGTGTATCTAGATGATTCTTTAGAGAAAGCACTTATGTTGTTTGATAGCCTAGGGAATGATGAGGAGGTCGAGGAGATGATGCACATTCTTGATACATCTTGTGCATACATGCAGGGGACACACCCCTTTGAACCTTTGAACAGGCCACAAGGACCTCCTCCAAAGCCGTTAATTGAGGAAGCCCCAAAACTGGAGCTTAAACTGTTCCCATCTCACTTGCAATATGCTTATTTGGGAGACTCTGACACCTTACCTGTTATTGTTTCCTCTGACTTGTCTAAATTGCAGGAAGAAAAACTGTTGAGAGTACTACGTGAGCACAAGAGAGCAATTGGATGGACGATGTCCGACATAAAGGGCATTAGTCCAGCCTTTTGCATGCACAAAATCCTCATGGAGGAAGGACACAGGCCCAGTATGGAGCAACAACGACGACTCAACCCAATCATAAAAGAGGTGGTAAGAAAAGAAGTGATCAAGTGGCTTGATGCAGGTATTGTATTTCCTATCTCAGACAGCAAATTGGTAAGCCCGGTCCAATGTGTACCCAAGAAAGGGGGGATGACTGTAGTAGTTAATGAAAATAATGATTCATTCCCTACAAGAACTGTTACCGGGTGGAGAATTTGCATTGACTATAGAAAATTGAACAATGCCACCCGGAAGGACCACTTTCCCCTCCCCTTTATCGGCCAAATGCTTGATAGATTAGCTGGCCAGGAGTGTAAGCACGTGATTTTTACACTATATGAGAACTACTCCCAGAAAATTCAAAAATAAAATAATTTTGGGTTGTGTGTGATTTTTGTGAATTTTGTGTTATTTTTCCTTCATTGTTTGTATTTGTCTGTGCGCGTTTGTTTGTTTAAATTAATGAAAATACAAAAATATATCGCATTTGCATGTAGGATTTAATTTATAATTAGGAGTAACTAAGTTTGCTTTACAAAAATGAAAAATCACAAAAATAATGCTATTTTTGCATTTTTAGCATTTAATGTCTAAATTGTGTGATTTTATTTTAATTGATAAATTTGTGTGATTATTATTATTAGGAGTTGATTAGTGTTTTAAGTTAATTTTGGTTTTATTCATTTAATTTAAGATCTTTAAGTTTAATTTTGGAGCAAATAAACGAAAAGAGAACAAAAAATAGAAGGAAATTCGGATTGGGCCATCTTTTAAATTAAACAAACCTGGCCCAAATATCTCACAAACCCAACCCAAAACCCATCGGGTCAACCCGACCCAGTCTGCCCCATAACTCAAATAACCCCCCTCATTTTTATTTTCATTTGGACTACCCTAATCAAACAAACCCTAAACCTAAAAAACACTCCCCTCCTCTCTTCTTCTTCTTCAAACCACCAAGCAGCCATGAACGACCAGCCCTACAACCACCAGTCGACCACCCCTTCCCCATCGTCAAACCAACACACACACACACAAAGCCTCCCGTCCCCAGCCCGCCAGCACCTTCTGCTTCGTCGTCTTCTTCCTCGCGACGTCGAGCATCCTCGCCATGAACGAACCACCAAGCTCCTTCATCGATGACCAAACAGTCTCTGTCGAACCAACTCCAATGTCCAACCATGAACGTCAACTTCGGCTTCATCTTCTCATCGTCTCCGTCCAAACGACCACCTCCATTCCTGTAGGTGAACCACCAACAAACATCTCCCTTCGAAAGCAGTGGTTGCTGCTTTTTCCTCACCCGAATCCAGCCCCGCTACCAAACGTTCTCCTCCACCTCATCATCAGTCATTGTTATTTGTTTTGTTCATCGTCGTCGTCTTTAGTTGTTCGCTGCTCATCGTTTGTTTAAGAAGATCGCTGGCCAGACATATTTTGTTTATGTCGAAGTTGAAGTCTTCATCCGAGATTCTAGTTCGATGTTGTTAATTTCGTTTAAAGTCTTTTCAAGTTTGCTTCATTTCGGTTTAATTGGAAAGCAATCCAGGTTTTACCTATTTTCCTATTTTTAACTTGTTGCTTGATTTTTGTGGTGATAGACATGATGTTCATCCATTTCTGTGTATTTGATAATTGGAAAACTAGATAATTAGAATTGTTAGATTTTATGAGTTCGTATTAATTGGTGTTTGTGTTTTGGACTAGATAAATTCCGGTATTCATGTAATAATTTGGTATTTTTGGTTCAAATGGTTTAATTTTGTATATTGTTTATTTTCTTTCTCTTTGTTGTTCTTCATATGAATTCAGTTTGCATTTCGATTCAGTTAATTGTGATTCATACTGTTTCATATAAGTTCAGTTTGTGGCTCATCATATTGTTGTCTCCTTGCTCGTTCATTTGATCTGAGTTGATCAGGATTGGTTACCAATATGATTAGCTCATTCCACTTTGATCAGATGCTATGTGAGCTAATTTGAGTTTTGATAATTGTGTGAATTTGATTAGGAATTTGGTTATAGCTGATATGTTTTGGTATAGATTAAAGGTTTGGGGATAGAATAGTAATTTCAGTAATTTCAGGGGTAATACGGGAATTGACCACTTGCAGAATTATTTAATTTTAGTGCTCTGTCCACTAAGCTCTAATAATAGTAAAATAAGGCATTGTTTAATGCATAGTGGGGAACAAGATATAATGGTGTCAAAAGTAATGATTAAAATATACTTACCCATGCTTTGAATTAATTAATAGAGTGGACAAATGGTAGTGGGGGACAAACGAATTAAAAATGGTACAAAACACATAGTAATGGGCTGAAAGGGAATATCATGGGCAAGGATTTTCGGAATTGTTTAAGTGTCCTAAGTAAAGGGTCTGGTTTTGTGGTATAAATAGAGTTTAACTTGGACAGAATAGGAGGTCCTTTTTTTTGAATCCATGGAGGTAAAAAATACTTTGAGAGCCTAAGAACAGGAGGTCTTCTTTTGGTTGAAAAATCAGTGCTAAAAATAGAGAGTATTATGAGTTCTTCCTCAATCAGTGTAAGAGAACTTCTTTTGAAAGTTAACGAATCAGTCTGTATGAGGGTATAACTGTTTCATTGGGTTTTGCTGAGTTTTAAATCTGTCACTGGGTTGCTCTATTCACTGGTTGTTCCTGTTGTTGTATGCTACTGTTATTCTGCTGATCTTCCTCTTCCTTTTGCTTTCCATATCAGGTACACAACTGATACACTGGCTATTGTAAGTTGAAACATGAAGCATAAATACATATGAAAGAGGGGAAGTTTGAAGTCTTTAATTAGTTTTAACCTTCTTCTTCACTGATTATAGTTAGAATATTTCATATACTACGATTATGTAAATTTCTGCCCCCTTTTGTGTAACTGGACAGATTTGTAGTAGCGTAATAAATAATTTTCTGTTTTAGCTTGGTTATTATGTTGTATACGCTCAAATGCATGACAAGTATAATTAGGTTAATAGACCTCTAATTATTAGTGCGATCTAATTTCAGCATGCAAATGGTTTGAACTTAGGATTAAAACTAGACCTCTAAGTTACCCCATTCCAATTAATTATTTTTCTATAAGTTGCAGTAGTTTGCTTAATTAAACTTCACCATTTTAGTTTTGCAAAACTGTGAACATGTGTAGAATAACTTAACTAGGCTTCGACATTTGAATAAGATGGCCCAGGTCATATTTAATACTACATGCGTTGGACCTGGGCCCACGTTGGCAAACGGACTTCCTATATTGCACCTATTTTCTGATTTAACAAACTGCATTCGGAACCATATTATAACAATTCTCAAGCATGTAAATTAATTAGGATCTTTTTCTTCTTTCATTTTAGAGACGAACTTAATAGGAAAATGTAGTCACTTTAGGATTATCCTTTTAAAATAAACGAGACGAGCCTCGCCAAATAAAATGCAAATTGCGGGGGACCTCAATGGATGTGTTACTTTAAATGCTTAGCTTTCAGGACAGGCCGTTTAGCCAATTTCGCGGACTTCCCCAAAATAATAACGCGTTAGTCTCTTTAGGCGCGTATTAATAATTTCACTTTCTTAAACTCGGGTGCACATTTATGTGACCCAAATCCAAATCTCAACGAAGTCGAAATGTATCGATAAATCACGGGTACATTGATTGTGACGTGGTTCGAAATGCATTTCCATGACGTTGTAATTCTTTTAAAAAATAATGAATGAGACAAGCCTCGACAAACAAAAATACCTAAATTGCGGGGCCCTCTATACGCGTTATTACTTAGATTTCGGGATGGACCTGTGAGCACGTGATTTTTACCCCAAGTAAAGAATTCCAAAAAAAAAAAAAAATTTAAAAAAAAATAAATAAAAGGGA
>MU748534.1:4075-54612 GCA_026770625.1 Nicotiana glauca
GGGACGGTTTGGACCGGGTATAGAGGGGTTTTTGGGCCTGCATTTTGCTCAATTTGGACAGCCCAGTCCGTTTTTCTCTTCATCTTTCATTCCTTTTCTTCATTTTAAATCCTAAATAATTTAAAGCAAAAATTCTAAATCATATTACCACAAACCAAATTAGCTCTAAAAAAAATACTAACTATCTTTTACTAATAACTAACACACATAATTAAATATCAATTAAAAATGAATCACACAACTAGACTTTTAAATGCTAAATGTAAAGTGTATTTTTGTGATTTTATTTCGGAAAACAAACATTAATTACTCCTAATAAAAACCTAAATGTAAATGCAACGTATTTTTGTGTTTTATATTAATTCACAAACAACAAACATAGGCAAAAAATGCAAATAATAATTAAGAAATTACACATAAAATCACACACAACACAAACTATTTTATTTTGAATTTTTGGGAGTAATCCTCATATAGGGAAAAAATCATGTGCTCACACAGGCGCAAGCTATATCGTATCAGATCCCCGGTGTCAAAATCTTCCTTGTCCTCAAGGAAGAAAAGAAGGGAACCTAGTTCTTAGAGAATGATAGTCTTCCCAGGTAGCTTGATCAGGTGGTATGTGTTCCCATTGGACCAACACCTGGGGTATGGCCTTGTTTCCTTTTTGCACCAAATGCCTATCCAATATCTGTTGAGGCTGGGGACAGTAGGGGCTGGAGATTGAAAGAACTGGAGGGTGAGAAATGTGGTCAGGTAGCTTGTGGCAAATCTTAAGTTGGGACACATGAAAGGTAGGGTGAATGAGGAGTTGTGAAGGTAAGGAGAGCTTATAGGCTACATTGCCAATTTTTTTCAAAATTTGATAAGGACCATAGTACTTAGCTGAGAGTTTAGAGAAATGGTGTCCAGACATGGTAACTTGCCTATAGTGTTGTATTTTAAGATAAACCCAATCCCCTTCTTTGAATTGCCTATCAGTTCTGTGCTTGTTTGCTTGAGTAGTCATCCTTTGTTGTGCCCTCTTGAGGTGATATTTGAGCAACTGGAATTTAAGTTCCCTAGTGATCAAGCTCCTATCCACCTCTTCAACAATTGAATCACCAGCTACATAGGGTAAGTGGATTGGAGGGGGTTGACCATACAATGCCTCATATGGTGTAGTGTGAATTGAAGAGTGAAATGAGGTGTTGTACCACCATTCAGTAGCAGCCAAGTAGGAGAACCAGTCTTTCTGTGAATCTGAACAAAAGCATCTAAGATAAGTCTCCAAACACCTGTTGACAACCTCTGTTTGACCATCGGATTGAGGGTGATAGGCTGTGGAGGTACTGAGGGTTACTCCATGCATAGAGAAGAGCTCTTGCCACAATTTGTTGGTGAAAACAGGATCTCTGTCGCTGACTATGTCTTCAGGCATCCCATGTAACTTAAATACATGATCCATAAATAATTTGGCAATGTCACTAGCTGAATAAGGATGAGAGACTCCAATGAAATGAGCATATTTAGTCAGTCGATCAACTACTACCCAGATAACAGATTTACCTTGGGATTTGGGTAGACCCTCAATAAAGTCCATACTAATACTACTCCAGGCTAGGGAAGGTAATTTGAGGGGTTGAATTAAGCCTGGATATGGAGTAGTCTCATACTTGCTTCTTTGGCAAGTATCACATTGCTGAACTTGTACCATGACATCCTCTTTCATGCCCTTCCAGTAAAAAAGAGCAGCCAATCTCCTGTAGGTGTGATCAATGCCTGAGTGTCCCCCATGAATGGAGCTATGCCACATTTGGATTATGTCCTTCCTCAAGTTAGCATCAGGACCAATTACTAGCTTACCATTCCTTCTAAGCTGTCCATTCACAAAGGTATACCCATTCAACTCAGTATTCCCAGATTGAAGTTGAGACACAAGGTCAATGAGTTCCTTGTCAAGAGCCCAACTCTTTATAATGATGTCCAACAAGTCAGTTTTACTGTGGAGAGAGTTAGAGCAGCCAATTCTATCAATGGTAGCCTGGACAAGGCATCTGCAACCTTGTTCTCTTTCCCCTTCTTATACTCAATGATGAAGTCATATTGCATGAGCTTTGTTATCCATTTGAGCTGGGCACCAGTGTGTAATTTATGTTCCAATAGGAATTTGAGTGCCTTCTGATCTGTTTTGACTCTGAAAGGTCTACCTGTAAGATATTGAGTC
Source organism: Nicotiana glauca (assembly GCA_026770625.1). NCBI lineage: Eukaryota > Viridiplantae > Streptophyta > Magnoliopsida > Solanales > Solanaceae > Nicotiana > Nicotiana glauca. The sequence goes on from MU748534.1 coordinate 6,282, forward strand.
CATTTGTTTACTGCCATCACTAAAGCCAAGAGTTCCTTATCATACACTGACAAGGATTGGTGTTGAGGAGATAGCCCTTTGCTCAGGTAGGCAATAGGTTGCCCATGCTGCATGAGGATAGCTCCAATACCCATGCTGCAGGCATCGGTTTCCACCACAAAAGGAATGGAAAAATCAGGTAATGCCAGCACAGGCGCATAAGTTAATGCCTGCTTCAACTGTTGAAAAGCCTCAGTAGCCTTGTTTGACCAAAAGAAATTGTCCTTCTTGATTAATTCAGTGAGGGGTTTACTCAAGACTCCATACCCCTTGATAAATCTCCTATAATACCCTGCCAGACCTAGGAAGCCCCTCAGTTGTTTGAGGTTAATAGGTGTTGGCCACTTTTGGACAGCTTCTATTTTTTTAGGATCAGTGGCCACTCCTGTTGCTGAAATGTAATATCCTAGGTATTCAATCTGGTCAGTAGCAAAGACACACTTGCTCCTTTTAGCAAAGAGATGATGCTGCACCAATAGTTCAAATGTAACTCTGAGGTGTTGGACATGGTCCTGCATGCTTCTACTGAATACCAATATATCATCAAAGAAGTCCAGAATAAACTTCCTCAGGTAATCCTTGAATATATGGTTCATCAATCCTTGAAAACTTGAAGGAGAATTAGTAAGGCCAAATGGCATGACTAAGTATTCATAATGTCCAGAGTGTGTGCTAAAAGCAGTCTTGTGAATGTCAGATGGGGATATCCTAATCTGATGGTATCCAGCTTTTAAATCTATCTTGGAATAGACTGTGGACCCTCCCAATTCATCTAATAGTTCCTCAATTATAGGAATAGGGAACTTGTCCTTAATGGTTAGCTTGTTTAAGGCCCTGTAGTCAACACATAACCTCCATGAACCATCCTTCTTCCCTACTAGTACCACAGGGGAAGCATAGGAACTAGAACTGTATTGGATGATTCCCTGAGTCAACATTTCCTGTGTCATTTGCTCAATAACATCCTTCTGAATAGGTGAGTATCTGTAGGGCCTGGAGTTCACAGGGGAGCTGCCTTCCACCAAAGGAATATGATGATCAAAGACTCCTCTTGAAGGGGGCAAATGGTTAGGTTCTTCAAAGACATCTTTGTAGCCTTCCAGTACTGTCTGTATCTCCATAGGTACTTCACCCTCCCTTGGGATTGATTCCTCCTCCTGACTATCCTCTTTACTGTAGACCTTGATCATGAATAACTGAGCTGTATTTGCTGTTACACTGTTAAAAGTCTTGGCCTGCACTGTCTTGAATGAAGGAGGGATTCCTTGTAATGTGATTGACTTCCCTTGATAGGAGAATTGCATCCACAGTTTTGCAAATTTGATTTGTATATTCCCCAGCTTGCACAACCACTGTATGCCTAGTACCACATCACAACTTCCTATAGGGAGTACTAAGAAGTCATCAGTAAATACCACTCCTTGCATTAACCATGTGAACCCCTTGCTGCCCTTGACTGATTGTAACACCCTCCCATCAGCAACTGAAACATCTTGTGGCCTCATTTGGTATACCTTGCACCCTAGTCTCTTGGCTGTTTTTCATTTATGAAATTATGAGTAGAACCACTATCAATCAGGACATTGATAGGCTTTTGTTCAGTAAAACCTTGTATCCTCAGTGTCTTGTACCCCTTAGAGCCATTCATGGCTTCTAGTGATATCTCACAATTCTCAACATTTTCCTGCTCTTCCCCTGTTACCTCATTGGTTTCTTCCTCCAGTTCTTGCTCTTCAAGAGGAGGAGCTCGTTCCTCCTCAAACTCTAGAGAATACAACTGCCTTTTTGCCTTGCACTTGTGACCAGGTGTAAATTTTTCATCACAAAAGAAACAAATTCCATTGGCTCTCTTTTTATCCATTTCTGCAGGGGTTAATCTTCTTCTCCTGTTATTATCAAAGACTGCAGCTATTGGTTTCTTATACAAGGGCTGGTTCCCTTTAAGGGTACTGGTGCTACCCTGGTTGACCAATGGTTTTGAGGGCATTGTCGCAGATATGGTGCCCTTGATGGCCTTGCACTGAGCAGCAAAGTTAGCCTCTTGCAACCTAGCCAGGTAGTAAGCTTGGGGCAAGCTTGTGGAATTCCCTACCTTCACAGCATTTCTAAGTTCAGGCTTCAAATTGTTCAAAAAGATGCTGATGGCATGTTCTGTGGAAAGATTGATCCTGGTCATTACACTAACAAATGCCTTTTGGTACTCCTTGACAGAACCAGTGTGTTTGATATTCATTAGTTCTGTCATAGGGTCTGAGTATTCTGCTACAAAGCTATCACAAAGAGCCCATAGGTACTCATCCCAAGTAGGTAAGGGCATCTGGCCTCTGCTCCTCATATAGCCTAAATGCCACTGCAGGGCATCTCCCTCAAAGTGTAAGGAGACCAATTTCATCCTCTGCTGAATAGTGACTTCCTCATCTGTAAAGATTTGTTCCACCTTGTATAGCCAGGTCCTGAGGTCCTCTCCGTCAAACTTAGGAAAGTCCACCTTAGTGTACTTGGTATAGGGTATATTGGGCAAGGCTGTGGTATGGGTATGTTGACTTTGTGATTGGGTAGGATTTATGTTATGCTGTTGGTACTGGGGTGGAGCTGGTATATAAGGAGTCTGGTGATATAGAGGGGAAGGAGTGTGGCCAGGGTGGATATAGTAGGATGGAGGAAATTGCATATGTTGAGTATAGGCAATGTGGGGAGGTATCACTCCTGTGTGAGGGCCTTGTGTCCAGGTCATTGAGGGTTGGTACATCCTGCCATTTGGAGGTGGGGTTGGGAGGTTCAAAGGCTGTAATAGAACAGATCTGGGATGGGGAGAGGGCATGCTTGTGAACACATAAGGGAGTGGAGTTGGTAAGGAAGGTAAAGGAGGGTTATTTGCTATAATGGAGCGAGCTATGGGTTGAGAGTGAATCACAGGTAACTGGGCTGGAGCAGAGCTTATGCCATTGACCATAGGTTTACAGACACTTGGTCTAACACTCAAACTAGGAGCTGGTGCAGTAGAGGTGATATTACCTGCTAGAGCAAAACTGACATTGTTGGTGCTTGGTGTTGCTACTTCTCCAAAGTCGAAGGGCTGGTCATGAGGTGAATATAACTCTCCTTCTGTAAGGTGTGACCTCTTGTCTCTCTCAGGTCGTTTCCCTCCCAAAATCACCTCACTGAGGACTTCTCTTAGTTCATTCAGAGAGTCTTCCTGCTGCTTGCTGCTTTGCTCCTGTGCAGCCTCCAGTTGTTCTTGCCTAGCTGAGAAGCTGGACATCTCAGTAGAGATTTTGTGCAACGTACTCATGATTTCATTCATCTCACTCGACATAGTCACAGAGCCAAGAAGGTGCTCTGATACAACTGATAGCAGAGATGCTCAATGGAACAGTAAGAAAGAGAGAAAAGCTGCGGAAATGAAAAAGGAAGGAAAAAGAACAGAAAATTAAAGAAGAAGAACTAGGGTAAAGATAAGAATATTCTCTTGTATATATCCTTACTTTGAAAAGTAATTGGAACATATATAGGGAGAGTGACATCTGACACTCGGCCCTTTCCCTATTTGACTATAGGACTAAATGTGTTAAATAAAGAAAAATTACTGGACTAAAGTGTAACTTATACAACTTCTAATTTAAAACTTGGCCGAACTAAACTAACTTAACCACCACGTACAACTCCTCAAGCTTCAGGTACTGCAGGCGCAAGCTATATCGTATCACATCCTTAGCTGGAAAACAAACAGTAGAATATTGTTGACAAGCTAAGATTAACTTAAGCTAAACATTGACCAAATGAAACATTGCACCAAAAAGAATACAACATAATGAACAGTTAGGCCTCTCAATATATTTGGTTTACAATCTTCCGGAGTGCGTGGTAAATTTAGGATTCAACCCTACAAGTAGTTGTGACCAAATATAATCAAGGTACTAATGGACGTGCAAAATAAGCTCTTGATATGAAAAACAAATAGGGGCGCAGATCATTTTTAGTTGGTCTACTATTTGGAATGACAAGTAGGGTGCAGTCTTGATCTTACAATTTGCAGATGGCAAGCTTCATGGGTATTACTAGAACATAAAGGTGTCAAATGTCTTTGTCCAGTACAATATTATCAATTTTTTTGCGGGCAAAAAGGTAGAGAAGATTCGGGTACATTCAACTTAGGGTATTTTTAAAAGTTTTCCATAGGTAAGGATAAATTTAGCCAAATAATATAACAATATGGGTAAATTTAGCTAGATAATCTAGGTAAAGCTTATTGAGACTTGAATCTTAACTTCGGGGAAAATCAAAAATCATGTCGGTGGAAGGCACATAAGCTGACCAGTTCTTCTTTACTAATAGCCCGTTTGGCCAAGCTGCAAAAATTTGCTTTTTTCAAAAGTACTTTTGGTGAGAAACAGTTTGTGTATGACTAATTAGTTTGAAAAGCACTTCTGAGCAGCAATTAGTGTTTGGCGAAGCTGTTAAAAACTGCTTCTAAGTGTATTTTTCTCAAAAGTGCTTCTGGAGAGAAGCTACTTTTTTCTGCTTCTCCAAATCTGTTTCTGCTTCTCCTCAAAAGCACTTTTTTTCCTTCCAGAAGCTTGGCCAAACACCTCTATTTTTGGCCAAAAGTGCTTTTGGCAAAAAAAAAAAAGCACTTTTGGCCAAAAATAAGCTTGGCTAAACAGGCTATAAGTAAGAGAAATGCAACAACAGTTCAAATGACAAAGGTCAAGACTTAGATATATATAAACCAGGTATACTATCAAATTGAATTATGTGAAATAAAAGGAGTGGTGTTTTGGGAATTCCTTTTAAAGCAAGGTCTTGATGGAATCTAATTCACTTGTTAGGCAAGCAAAGATATAGTATAAAATCAAATTATTATGCCATTAACCGTTTCATGATATGAATAACGATGCTGAATAAATGCCAATTCAACATCATAATTATAAAATCAAAGACAAGGTCTAAATACGACCACAACTATCTAACAAACCCCAAAAATCTGGTGTCACTATATCACGAGAATCTAATATTTAAGAGTAACAAGTTTCACCTGAATGATAACACATGTCTGGAAAAAAAATACATAAACTTAAATGAATAAGTAGGAAAACGGGGACTCTATGTGCTGTGAGTCGGATCAAGTATAACAACTCACCACGAAGTCTCCAATTTAATACTCCTAATCAGCTCAATGGGTACTGCAAATACCAATCTCAGAACCTGCACAAAATATATAGAAGTATACTATGAGTACAAAACCAGAATACTCAATAAGTATCAAGTTTAACCTCGAATAAGTAGCGGCGAGAGATCAATAATCGGACCTAATAACAACTCAATAATCACAAGATGTATAACAACATATGGAATAAAACATGATATTATCAATCAAGTCTACCAGTAGAAGCACATAAAACTGGTATGTCAACATGCTTTTCAAACAAGAGATAACACATAATATCAGATATCTCAAATCTTTCACAATCATGATATGCGCCAAATAACAGTCAGATAAAAGCAAGAGCCACTGCATGAGTCTACGCTACCACTGCACACTCATAATCCAATATCAATTTTCACTGCACAACTCCATATACCTGACACTAGCAGATTGTCCAAATCAATACCAATTTCAGTATCATGCGCTCACAGGGCTCAAAGTAATATGAGTAATCACCTAACTCCGGAAGGATGATACCAAATTTAAGTATTGTTGCAGTGTGCAACCCAATCCATTAATAGTAATAAAAATCGTTACGATGTGCAACTTGAACCACAAATATTTCTGTGGCGGCGTACTGCCCGATCCATACATAATCCTGTGGTGGCGTGCCACCCGTTTCACACATATTCTCGTGGGGTGTACCACCCGATCCACTCATATTCTCGTGGCGGTATGCCACCCGATCCATACATATTTTTATGACATGGTGCTACCCAATACATACCTAATAATATTGTTGCAGTATGCAATCCTATCTGCACAACATCATCAACAACCAATATCCGCTCATAATATCTGTGGTTCCCAAATTCTTAATTTTTCCCCGTAATATTTAACTTTCAAACTCATATATATATATGTATGAGAAAACATAATAAAGGCACTGAATTATAATAATAGAAATGCGGATAAAAGTACATAATGTTAAAAGATGGCTATGACTAATCTTGTAATTTAATTAATCTCGACAATTCAATAAGTAATTTCATCATTCAAAAGTCTTATTATAATATTTATCATGAATGAGATAAACTGTTTACCACCAAATTATATGAATCAATAATATAAGTATATGACTACGGCTCCACAATGAAGCTTAATGTGGCAAAATAATTATATATGCTAAATTTGACAAGTCATAAACTTAAGCATGTTTCCAAGCTACAATTACAAGTCATCACATAGTTACAGAATCAACAAAACATGAATAACGAGTTCATATAGTCCAAATAAGGCATAATCATAAGTCAAACATTTACCGGACATGGCCATAACCTAGCTACCATATACATTTGTCATCTCATATATGTGTGGCTCCTAAATCAAGCAACAAGTATCAAATAAATCACCTATAGAGAGAATTCCCTCTTATAAGGATAGATAAGAGACTTACCTTCACCTGACAAGCTTTAAAGAACAACAAACCGTGTTTTCATTGAAATCCAACTCCAAACGACTCGAATCTAGTCAAATATAACAAAATAACATCAAACAAAACTATAGAATTCAATTTCAAACAATAACGCTTCAATTTTTAATCAAATCTCCAAAAGTCAACAAAAATCGATCCAGGCCCATATTGTAAAAACCCGAGTCAAGGGGTAGATCCAGAATATCCATAATCCTACGAGTCCAAATATTTAATTTGATTCTAAAATCGGGTCCAAATTGGCCTCCAAATCTCCAAATTACACCTGCTTAAGTTGTGAGCAAAAAATCCCAAAATTCACTTTAAATTCCAATTTTTAGGTGTAAAAATTCAAGAGAAATCGATATATAAAACAAAATCCAAGTAAAAATTATTTACCTATAAAGTAGTAGAGAAATGCTTCTTTAAAATCTCCTCCTCTCGAAGTCTAGGGCTCAAAGTATGAAAGAATAGGCTAAAATCCCGAAAATAACAACTTAAATATTATGCCCAGAAGTACCCTTCGCGAATACGATACCTTCTCTATTTTTGGAAAGCACAACCTAAAGCCACCGACAAAATATACTTCGTTATCACGGCCTCAACCTCGTGATCGTGATAGCTAACAGTCCACTCTCTTGCGAACGGCCTTTGCGAACGCGAAGTCTAAATCCTCCCCTGCTAGCTCTATTTTTATGCGTGAAATGCAGTAGAAACGCCTCGCAAACGCTACTCACCTCCCACTATTGCGAAGCTCGTCAGATACACTGGAAATCAACAATGCCAAACTCAACCGAAATGGTTCAAAATCATTATGAAGTCACTCGAGCTCCTTAGGATCCGTTCAATCACACCAACAAGTCTGATTAGATTATCTAAAAATTAAAAACACCACAAATAATATCAAAAATAAGAATCAAAGATCAAAATATTTTCTTAACATTCAAACATTCAAGCTTCGCCTAATTAGTCTGAATCACACTTAAGACTTTTTTGTCCATAAATGTTTTTTGTTTTTCTTTTTTTCTGGATTTTTTTTTCAAGAAAGTGTTTGTCCATGAAATTTTATAAATTTTAGGAGATTTTTATAAAATGAGTTTTTCACAAACCAAAAAGTGGTTTTGACTATTTTTTTCAGAATTTTCGAAAATAATTTTTTCCCACTCACAAAACTGCAATATATTTTCAAGTGAAATGAATGTCCAAACATAATTTCAAATATCATTTTTCAATGTAACTACAAATACTACTTTTTTTTAAAGTTATATTTTATGTCCAAACTCTTATTTAGCCATTCCAGATCATAAGCAAACTTCGCACACAAGCTCTATTTCACTAAGTGAAACTATCGAAGGTCTCAAAATCACAATCAAAGCCCGATAATATCAAAGTTAATTTTTGGTCAAACTTAAGAACTTTCATTTCTTCAAATGCCATCTTTCAAAAATTAGAGCCAAAACCTTCTCGGAACCTCCGTATCCAAATACGAACACACGCCCAAGTACAATACCATACGAACCTATTGTAACCATCAAATCACGATTCTGAGGTTATTCACTCAAAAGTCAAACCATGGTCAACTCTTCCAACTTAAAGCTTCCAAATTGAGAATTACTCTTCCAAATTAATCCCAAACCTCGTGGAAATAAAAAATAGCCATACACGCAAGTCGTAACGCATCATATGAAGCTACTGAAGGCCTCAAACCACTAAATGGAATGCTAGAGCTCAAAATTATTCTTTGGGTCGTTACATTCTCCCCACTTAAACATATTGTTACACTCCAAACTTGGGAAGGCGGCCGCACCCGGTGCCATACTCTGTCACAACCCAAATCCCACCACATGAGTTGACAGATCGTGATGGTACCTACTCTCTAAAACTAGGTAAGATGTTCACCTAATAACATCTAAATAAATAGAACATGATATAATAGGACAAAGTGTTAATATAATAACAAAAATAGAGTTGACACAGGCCAAAATGGCAATACTCAACATAACTCCCCAAAACTAGGTAGTACAGCGTCACGAGCTCTAACTGAATACATAAGAATATCTAAAATATAGAATAATATTTAGATATAAAAATAATAGTATAAATATAAGGATAGGACTCTAAGGGACTGCGACGGACAATGCAGTTCTACCTTGAATCCTCACGGTCAATAAGCTCTCACTGCCTAGATCTACTTTCTCAGACACTTGGATCTGCACAAAAATATGAAGACGTGTAGTATGAGTACACCAAGGTCGATATCTAGTAAGTATCAAGACTAACCTCGGTGAAGTAGTGACGAGGTTTAAGTCATGTGATACTCAATAGTGAAATAACATACGTAATAAATCAAAGACTGTCAATAAAAGTAGAGCAATAAAACAATAACGATAATCTCATATGGATAAGTGATAACAATTCAATGCAAGTAAAGGCTCAGCTTTAACAACAAGTCATCAAATAGAAATACAGGCACCTCATGCCTACATTTTATCACAACAACAATAGCCACCCATATCGCTCCGCCCTGAAAAATCACAATACCCACCCGTATAGCTTCGTCCGGAAAATATCATAATATCCACCCGTGTCACTCCGCCATGACAATATCACAATAGCCACTCGTATCACTTTGTCCTGACAATATCATAATAGCCACCCGTATCTGTACGCCCTGACAATATCACATTGCCACCTGTATCCCTCCGCCCAATATGTCCACATGTGCCACAACAATCACAAAATAATAATGCTAAAGTTTTATCACAGATATGAGTTCATAATTATTAACAAGGTGCACAAGGACATGAAAATAGTAAAATGCAGATAGGTATTTAAAAAATTAAGCATTAATACGGCTAAAATAAGTGTAGCGATCATGCTCACACAACAACAAAGTGATTGAGCGTGTTTCATCTACGATACATACCCAATTTAAGGTATAGTAATAGACTAAGGTCTAATCTGATCACTTTTCACATAAAACAAATAGACAATTAAGACAACTCCTAAGGGGTATTCTCCCACACATGGTTAGGAAAGATACTTACCTCAAATAAGCCAAATCAATACTCTTAAAAGCCCTAGCCTCTCAAATCAGCCTCCAAACGGGTCAAATTTAGCCAAAACAACTCAATAATATCAAACACGACTATAGAAATCGATTCCAAGTATTAAATCTCCGATCTTTATTAAAAATCAAAAAGTCAACCAAAAAGTCAATCCGAGCCCGCCTCCCTCTACCCGAGAAAAGTCGCAAATCCCGAACACCCATTCAAATGCGAGTCCAACAATAAAAGTTTTATCCAAATCCGATTTTGAATCGGGTTCAAATCCCTATTTTTTATTTTAAAAATCATTGCCAAAACTCCTAATTACCCTAACTTAGATTCATCAATCAAACATAAAAATCAAGGATGAAATCATGAATAATAAACAAATCCTAGTCATGAATATTTATCCCAATCCAATAGTGAAAATCCCCTAAAACATCACCCAAATTCGATCTCCAAATCTCAAAATATGACAAAATAACTCAAACCTTCAAAAATGGTATTTTACAACACTGCCCAATTATACACTTCGCGAGCGCATGACCTACTTTGCGATCGTGAAGGTCAAACTTTCCCAATTGCTTCCCCTTATTCGCGAACGCGAGCCCCTACGTGAATGCAATGCCTACACCCGCGGAGCGTACTCGAATGATGTAGCATACATGCAATTTCCAAATGCATGCTACCTTCCAGCGGCCGTCCTCAGCATGAATGCAATACCCATGGCACGAACACGAAGGCAACTGCCCACTATGCTCCGCGATAACGAGATCCTGATCGCGATCGCGAAAAGCAAAAAGTGTCAGCCACCAAAACACCCTCTGCGATCATGTGAATCCCTCCACGATCGCGATGACGACACCAACACTAGAAAACCAACAAATCCATACATGAAAGAAATGGTCCAAAACCCATCCGAAACACACCGAGGCTCCGATCACACCTACCAATCAAAATATAACACAAACCTACTCGAGGCCTCGAATCACATAAAATAATATCAAAACCACGAATCACACAATAATTCAAGCGTAACAAACTATTTCAAATTTTTAACTTTCAAAATTATGCCGAACACGCCTAAACAACTCGGAATGACCCCAAATTTTACACATAAGCCAAATTCACCATACGAACCTATTGTAAGACTAGGAATCATAAACAAACATCAATAACCATAAAGTCAACTATGGGTCACACATATGAACTTTTAAACCTTCAATTGGCCAACTTTCGCCAATTGGAGCCAAATCAACCTAGAGACCTCTAAATCCAAATCTGGACATACGCCTAACTCAAAAATCACCATCCGAACCTAACAAAACTATCAAAACTCCAATCCGAGATCAAATACAACAAAGTCAAACTTTGTTAACACTTCCAATGTAATCTTCCAAACTAGGAACTGAGTGTTCCAATTCAATCCGAAACCTCCCAAAATCAACACAACCATCCCTGCAAGTCACACAACAACAGATACACGTACGAGAATATCATATAGGGGAACATGGATCAAATAAACAAAACGACTGGCCCACTCATTACATTCTCCCCCTTATAAATAAATATTCATTCTCAAATGGGTTTAGAATCATACTTGAAGTGCCAAAAAGATGAGGATATCTGCTCCGTATATCATGCTCGGTCTCCAAAGATGCCTCTTTGACCGGTTGACCTCTCCACTGAACTTTCACTGATGCAATATTCTTCAATCTCATCTTACAAATATGCTTATCTAGAATGGCCATCGATTTCTCTTCATAAGTAAAATCATTGTCCAATTGCACCGAACTAAATCCAACACATATGAAGGGTCCCCATAATACTTCTGAAGCATGGAAACATGAAAAACCAGATGAATCCCCGATAAGCTGGGTGGCAAAGAAAGTCTATAAGCCACCTCACCAACTCTCTCCAATACCTTGAAAGGACCAATATACTGAGGCTCAAATTGCCCTTCTTTCTGAACCTCATCATACCTGTCATGGGCAAACTTTAAGTAAAACCCTATCACCCACCATGAATACCACATCATGAGCCTTCCTATTAGCATAAATATTTTGCCTGGATTGTGTTGTATGAAGCCGCTACTGAATCAATTTCACCTTCTCCAAAGAACCATAAACTACATAAGTTCTCAACAACCTAGCCTCCCCAGGATCACACCAACCAATCGAAGAATGACATTTCCTCCCATATAAGGCCTCATAATGAGCCATCTAGATATTCGATTGGTACCTGTTATAGTAGACAAACTCTAATAATGGAGGAAATGGGTCCCTCTAGCCCCTAAAATCAAATGACACAGCCTCTTAACATGTCCTCCAAGATCTGAATAGTACGCTCGGACCGTCCATCCATCTGAGGATGAAATATTATACTCAACTCGACTTGTGTTCCCAACTCATGCTGCACAGCTCCCCAAAAATGCAATGTAATTTGAGTGCCTCGATCCGAGATAATAGATACAGGCGACCCATGTAGGAACACATTCTCTATAAGAAATTTTGAGCCAACTTCTATGAAGTGTAAGTAGTCATGGCTGGAATGAAGTGTGCAGACTTGGTCATTTGTCCAATGAACCATACAACATCTAATGTACTTAAGTTACATAGCAGCCCACCCACAAAATCCATAGTGATATGCTCCTGCTTCCACTCTAGTATATATATCCTCTGAAGCAAACAACAAGGTATCTGATGCTTATTATTAACTTACTGACAGTTCAAACACCATGCCACATACTTAACAATATCTTTCTTCATCCTCCGCCACCAATAATGCTGCTTCAAATCATAGGTACATATTCGTGGCACCTGGATGAATGGAATACCTTGAACTATGGACCTCCTCAAGAATCAGCTCCCACAACCCATCCACATTAGGCATACAAATCTGGCCCTAAAGCTGCAGCACACCATCATCACCAATATTTACCTCCTTAGCATCTCCATGCTGCTACGTGTCCTTATGGACAAGCAAGTGGGGGTCATCATACTGACACGCCATGATGTGCTCAAACAAGGACGACCATGATACAACACAAGCAAGGACCATGTTAGGTTCCGAATATCCATACTCACAAACCTATTGGCCAAAGCCTAAACATCCAAAGCTAATAGTCTCCCCCCAAATAGAATAAAAGCAAGACTCCCCATACTCTCCACCTTCCTACTCAAGGCGTCGACCACCACATTGGCCTTCCCCCGATGATAAATAATGGTGATATCATAATCTTCAATAGCTCCAACCACCTCAGTTGTCTCAAGTTCAAATCCTTCTGCTTGAATATATGTTGAAGACTTCAGTGATCCGTGTACACCTCACAAGACGCACCATAAAGATAATGCCTCCAAATCTTGAGCGTATGTACAATACCTACTAGATCCAAATCATGCACTAGGTAGTTATTTTGATGAGGCTTCAACTGGCATGAAGCATAGACAATCACCCTACTATCCGGCATCAACACACACCAATTCCAACCTATGAAGCATTACAGTAGACTATATATGAACCCGATGCCAAAAGCAAACCCAGAACTGAAGCTGTAGTCAAGGCAATCTTCAGCTTCTAAAAGCTCTCCTCATACGAATTGTACCACCTGAATAGGGTACCCTTCTAAGTCAACCTGGTGTATAGAGCTACAATAAACGAGAAACCCACCATTAAGTGGCGTTAATTCCCAGCCATACCCAGGAAACTCCTGATCTTAGTGGCGGTAGAAGGTCTAGGTTAACTCTGAACTGCCTCAATCTTCTTCGGATCCACCTTAATACCCTCACTGGACACCACATGACCCAAGAATGCCACCGAGTATAACCAAAACTCGCACTTGGAGAAATTTTCATATAACTTCTTCTCCCTAAAAGTCTGGAGCACGATCCTCAAGTGCTGCTCCTGCTCATTTGGCTTACGAGAATACACCAATATACCATCAATGAACATGATGATGAAAGAATCTAGATACGGTTAAAATAAGTTACTCATCAAGTGCATAAAAGCTGGTAGGGCATTGGTTAGCCCAAAAAACATGACTCATAGTGCCCGTAACGGGTCCTAAATGTCACCTATGAATATATGAAGCCCTGATCTTCAACTGATGATATCTCAATCTCAAATCAATCTTTGAGAATACCCTCGGACACTGAAGCTGATAAAATAAATCATAAATACGCAACAGAGGATACTTGTTCTTGATAGTAACCATGTTCAATTTCCTGTAGTCAATTTCTTCTTCACAAATTGAACCAGAGCACCCCAAGGCGACACACCCGGCCTGATGAAACCGTTATCTAGCAATTCCTATAATTGTTCCTTTAATCACTTCAATTTTTTGGAGCCATGTGGTATAGTGGAATAGATATGAGCTGAGGACCCGACACCTAGTCAATACCAAAATCAATATCCCTATTGGGTGGTATGCACGGTAGGTCTATGGGGAACACATCTGAAAACTCACTCACAATAGGGACTAAATTAACTGTGGGAGTGTCATAACTCACATATCTAACAAGGTCCAAGTATGACAAGCACCCCTTCTCAACCATCCATTGATCCTTCAGAAACGATACCGCTCTACTAGGAACATGACCCAAGGAACTTCTCCACTCCAACCTCGGCAACCCCAACAAAGCCAACGTTACGGTCTTACAGTGATAATCAAGAATAACATGATATAGAGATAGCCAATCAATACCCAAAATCACATCAAAATCCACCATATTAAGCTACAGAAGATCAACCCTAGTCTTGTAGTCCCCAATAGTGACAAAAAAAAGAGCGATTGACATAGTCCACCACAATATAATCCTCAATGGGTGTAGATACATAAATAGGAGTATCTAGAGAATGATGAGACATATCCAAGTATTAAGCAAAATAGAGGACACATACGAATAAGTATAATCCAGATCAAACAAAATTGATGTATCTCTATGACAGTCTGAGACAATACTTGTAATGACAACATCTGATGCGGCTACCTCAGTCCTACTTGGGAAAGCATAACAATAAGCCTGACTCCCCCTCTTGGACGTCCTCTATCAGCCTGTCCCCCACCTTTAGCTAGCTGTGCAGGTGGAGTAACAATTGGAGCGGACGCTATAGCCTGAGTACTTTGCTGGGGTCTACCCCTCCGAAGTCCAAGATAATCTCTCATAATGTGCCTAGGATCACCACATTCAAAACAACCATTCTAAAGGGCATGGATGTTGGCCAAATGATTGGAATGACCACTGTAGGAACCTCATGCAGAAGGTGCACTGAAAGATGGATGTCCAATATTAGTGCCCTGGTGTCCCTAGCTAGCTAGAGCATTATGGGTAACCTGAAGTGCCTGGAGTGCAGACTGAACCGGCTGATTGACAAAGCCTCTATCATGAATGGTCAAAGTATAATTGTAGAAACCACTAGAACCTCAAGGATTCTTAGACTCCCTATCCCCACTCTCTTGCTCGCAGATACGCTCCAACCTCCTAGAAATCTCCACAACCTGATGAAATGGAGTCTTAGTCTCCAACTCCCATCTCATCCCATACTAGAGGCTGTAGACGAGTCCCTCAATAAACCTATAGACTCTTTCTCTATCAGTAGAAACCAAGAAAGGAGCACGACGAGATAAATGTATAAACCTGATAACATACTCGAATACAGTTGTAATCCCCTAGCACAACTGCCCAAAATTACTGTGCAACTCGTGCCTACAGGTCTGTAGAATAATCTCTCTCAAAAAAAGATCAGAGAACTGGGACCATGCAAATAGTGCTGCACCAGCTACTTCATAAGTCTGCTAGTGTCTATATGCCGACCTTATCCACTGAAAAGTATTATATGCCGACCCCGTACAAGAGACTGTGATGGTTAATGCAAATCTACCTTGAAATCCTCTCGGTGAATAAGCTCTCACTACTTCCAACACCTGGATTTGCACAAAAATGTGCAAACGTATAGTATGAGTACACCACAGTCAGTACACAGTAAGTATCAAGACTAACCTTGATAAAGTAGTGACGAGGTTCAAGTCTTGTGATGTTCACTCGTCAAATAACTTGTGCAATAATTCAAAGACTGGCAATAAAAAGTATAGTAGAAAACAATAACAATAATCTCATCAGAACAAGTGATAACAATTCAATTCAAATAAAAACTCTATTTCAATAAAAAGTCATTAAATAGAATCGCACACAAATGGCACCTCATGCCCACATTTTTATCACAACAATAACCACCCATATCACTCCACCCTGACAAAATCATAATAACCACTCATATCACTTTGCCCTGACAATATCACAATAGCCACCCATATCCTCCGCCCTGACAATATCAAAATACCACCCGTATCGCTCCGCTCTATAAAAAACACAATAGTCACTCGTATTGCTCCATGCCGACAATGTCACAATCGCCACCCACATCGCTCTGCCTTGACATTATCACAATAGCCACTCATGTCGCTCCGTCATTACAATATCACAATAGCCACCCATATCTCTCTACCTTGAAAGTATCACTATAACTACCTGTATCGTTTTATCCTGACAATATCATAATAGCCACCCATATCGCTCCATCCAAAATGTCCACATGTGGCACAAAAATCACAAAACAATAATGCCAAAGTACATAGTAAACTAGAAGCCAAAGAATACTCTGAGATATACTCACATGTTCCAACTCAAGAAAATTAAAAATAGTAATATCATAGCTAGCCGGCCACATATAGGGCTCGATATATCTCTCACTTACCAAGTAGCCCGACAACAATAAACTCTCACTGACCGTAAGGCCAGTCAAATATAAACTCTCACGAACCATCATTCCAGACAATAGTATCTCTCACTAACCAAGTGGCCAGGCAATTGTAAACTCTCACCGACCATAAGAACAAGAAAATATAAACTCTCACTAACCATAAGGCCAGGCAATTGTATCTCTCATTGACTAAGTGGACAGGAAATAACAATATCTCACGAACCAAGTGGCCAGGATACAAAAAATCTATGTATATGATGCTGTTTATTATGTACATAGTAGAATGTATGGAGGTATGTATGTAACTCTCTATATTTGTCCGATATCATGGAATAATACAAAGCGGACGTGAACTATATCAATAAGATACAATGGAATTATACGCAAAGATGTAACACCTATTGAGACCCGAGCTCCACAATATGTGTTTCTCGTATAAGATTCATCCAACTCGTACTTACTACGAATTCATGCTAATGAAAGAAAAGGGATAGCCATCACATACCTTATCACAACCTGTCCAATAACCACGTTGAACTCGTTTCATCATACCTTAATCTACAGCAATGATAATAATGCTATCGTTAAGCTATGGAAGATACAACTATCGTACAACAAACGACAAGATTATTTTATATTAAAATAGGCAACATCTCCCCATTTCCCTACTTACCCAAGTCCATAAAACAACAAGAATACATACAACCTTCAACTATATACTTTCAGCAGTACAACACACCCAACATCCCAAAAAACACAAATCAATCTACACAACAACAAGTGCACAAACTTCACTAATGAAACTACTATTTAACACGACGAGCAGCAAGCTCGGATTGGAACCAAATTAAACCCCTTTAACCTTCTTAAGACTTTACTTCAATACAACAACATATCCAGAATAACAAAAAGTTTAGATAAAAGTTTTCAACCTTATATCCATCTTCACAACAACACTAAACTGCCCAACAAGAGGTAACAATATGACTAACTTCCAAACATTATGTGTCCATTTTCTTCTAGCTTATAAGCACATCCACAAAACCAACACATAGACAAGAATAATAATAAGAAGAACATCATAACCAAGATATTTCCCATAATACTCAGCCACAAATGGCCATATATACCACTCCAAATAGCCCAACACGAGACAGTAACACCTTACGCCAATTCAAGTTTTATCTTGTAGTTTTTCATCCCAACAAATTAACAAACATATAAATAATCATAAGCACAAGCAAGAGGATAGTATACTTACCTCATCCAGTAGAAACAACCCGGAATCCAAGCTTTACTTGACTCACAACAGCCCTTAATCATACCACAACACTATAGAGGTGTTGTTCTTCAACTTAGCTAACCTTTGATGTTGGATTTGGATATAAACACTTGGTTTTCACCTTGAGACGTTAGGGAACTATTGAGATTAAGAGAGTGATCAGATGAAGTTTGGTAAAAAAATAACATGAAATGAACCTTCCAACTACTTTAAAATGATCAAAGGTAGTCCACCACCTACATGGGTCCCATAGGAGCTGCATGCTCAGTATGGCAAAAATGCAAATATCTCGCTACTCCGACATCACATCGAAAAACAATTTAATATGTTGGAAACTAGACTCATAGAGCTTCAATTTGGTTATGGATCATCCCGTTACTCCAAGTATATTGAGATAAAATCTCAATTATATTAGACCCAAATTTTAGTAAAATTATGAACGTAACTTGTAATAACTTTTGCCGGCTTTTGTTTTGCAACTTATTTGACTTCAAAACTTGACATAGAAATATTATAGGAGCGAGAATGATATCCTTTTGTCATCCCAACTTGAGAATGCTAAGTATATAAAAAAATGCCCCAATAGAAGCATGTCAGACATAGTATCTCTTGATCGCATCTGCGTTGACGAATATATCTGTCACCTTTCCTTCTATATCTGCCAAATATAGAGCTTATTTTGACAATACGTTTTTGATAAGTTAAGGACCTTACCAATTAGGAGCGAACTTTCCTTTTGCTTCTTCCTGGTGCGGAAAGATGGGTTTCAAAACAAGCTGTCCTGCCTCGAATTCCTTGGGTGCACTTTCTTATTGTAAGCGCGTGCCATTCTTTGTTGGTATAATTGACCAAAACAAACTTCCGCCAAATGCTTTTCATCAATCAAACTCAACTATTCCAAATGGGACTTCATCCATTCAGTGTCCTCAATCCCTGCTTCAACAATTATTCGGAGAGCGGGAATCTCAACTTCAGTAGGTATGACCACTTTAGTGCCATAAACCAACAATTAGGGCGTTGCACCAACTGAAGTACCGACAGTTGTCCGGTATACCAAAAGAGCAATAGGCAATTTCTCGTGCCATTGTCTAGACCTTTGGACCATCTTTCTAAGAATCTTCTTGATGTTCTTATTCGCAACTTCAATAGCTCCATTAGCTTTGGGCCGGTAAGGAGTAGAATTATGATGCTAAATTTTAAATTGTTCACATACCTCCATCATCAGATGACTATTAAAATTAGCAGCATTATTTGTAATAATGATTTTTGGAATACCGAAACGACATATGATGTTGGAGTGAACAAATTCTACTACTGCTTTCTTGGTAGTTGCTTTCAATGTAATAGCTTACACCCATTTGGTGAAGTAATCAATTGCAACCAAAATGATCTGTGCCCATTTGAAGCTTTTGGCTCGATTGGGCCAATGACGTCCATTGCCCAAGAAACAAAAGGCCAAGGAGCCAACATAGGATACAAATCTGAAAGAAGCGAGTGAATCAAATCACTGTGAATCTGACACTGGTGGCACTTGCGAACAAAACGAAGGCAAACTCGCTCCATAGTAAGCCAATAATATCTTGCCTGAAGGATTTTCTTTTCTAGAATATATCCATTCATGTGTGGACCACAAACTCCCAAATGCACCTCATTCATAATCATTGCAGCTTCTTTGGCATCCACACATCTCAATAAATTAAACTCTGGGGTTCTTTTGTATAGGATTTCCCCACTCAAAAAGAAACCATTAGAGAGTCACCTAACAGTTATCTTTTGATCTCTGTTAACACGTTCTGAATATTCTCTTGTTTTCAAAAATTGTTTAATATCACGGTACCATGGTTCACCATCTAGTTCTACTTTAATTGTATTGCAATAACTATGTTAATCTGAGTATTACCCGGATATGGAAGCATTGAGGCCAGGGTGGCTAAGGCATCAGCTAATTCATTGTGAAACTTGAGAATGTACCTGAACTCGATGGACTTGAACCTCTTGCTAAGATCTTCCACACATTGTCTATATGGAATGATCTTGATGTCTCAAGTCTCCCAATAACCTTGAGCCTGCCAAATAAGCAAATTTCAATCTCCTATCACCAATAGTTCATGCACATTTAGGTTTATTTCCATGTTCAGACCCATGATGCGAGCTTCATATTTTGCCGTGTTGTTTGTACAGAAGAAACAAAGTCATGCGGTGGCAGGCTAATGTTTCCCAGTAGGTGATACAAGAATTTCCCCAATCCCTATTCCTTTCATGTTGACAACCCTATCAAAGTATAGTTTCCAAATTCAACTGTCATCTTGGACTACGTCTTCAACTAAATAAACCTCTTTATCTGGGAAATATATGTTCAAAGATTCATATTCATCATCAATCGAGTTTTCTGCTAGATGATCAGCCAAAGCTTGTGGCTTCATGGTAGTGCGATGACATAAACAATATCAAACTCTGTGAGCAAGATTTGCCACTTTGCCAATCGGCCAGTTGGCATCGATTTCTGAAAAATGTACTTCAGGGGATCCATTTTGGATATGAGGTAAGTTGTATAGTCCAAAAGATAATTCCTAAGCTTCTTAGTGAAACAAGTTAAGGCACAACATGTCCTTTCCAAAAGAGTGTATTTGGCCTCATAAGTGGTGAACTTTTTGCTCAAGTAATATATTGCTTGTTTCTTTTTGCCTGTGGCTATGCTGACCCAGAACATAACCAAAGGAACTATCCATTACTAACATATATAAAAACAGAGGCCTACTAGGTTCCGACGGGAACAAAATAGGGGGATTTGACAAATATTCCTTGATCTTTTCAAAAGCTTCTTGGCACTCATCTATCCACTTGATAGCTGCATTCTTTTTCAATAACTTGAAAATAGGCTCACATGTGGTTGTAAGCTGCGCAATGAACCTAGTGATGTAGTTCAACCTCCCGAGTAAACTCATGACTTCTTTTTTATTCTTCAAGGAAGGCATCTCTCGAATGGTCTTTATCTTAGAGAGATCTAACTCAATGCCTCTTCGACTAACTATAAAACCCAAAAGCCTCCTAGAAGGAACTCCAAATGAAAATTTGGATGGATTGAATTTGAGATTGTACCTTCATAGCCTTTCAAAGAACTTTTTCAAGTCTTTCACATGATCATCTTGTGTTCTATACTTAAAGATCACATCATCAACATACACTTCAATCTCTTTGTGCATCATGTCATGGAATATAATAGTCATGGCCCTCATGTAAGTTGCTCCTGCATTCTTTAAACTAAATATCATGATCCTATAACAATAGGTTCCCCATGGAGTGGTGAAGGTGGTGTTTTTTGCATCTTCTTCATCCATCAGAATTTGGTGATACCCGACATAACAATCCCCAAAAGATTGGGTCTCATGTTTAGAACAATTGTCAACAAGGATATGAATATTGGGCAAGGGAAAGTTATCCTTTGGACTTGCTTTTTTTAAATCCATACAGTCAACAAAAACTTTGATTTTCCATCCTCATTTGGCACTGGCACAACGTTTGCTAACCATGTGGTATATCTGACTACCCTGATCACATTTGCACTGAGTTTTTTGGTGATTTCTTCTTTAATATTATCACTCATGTCTGTCTTAAACTCCCTTTGTTTTTGATGGATTGGTGGAAAATTAGGATATGTGGGAAGCTTATGAACCATTAAATCAGCACTCAAATCCGGCGTGTCATCATACGACCAAATAAATACATCTCTGTACTCAAACAAAACTTGAATTATGGCATCTCTCGTCTTTTGTTCAATATGAATGCTTATTTTTGTTTCTCTAATTTCTTTAGGAGTTCCAAGGTTAATTGCCTCATTTTCATTTAAATTAGGCTTAGGCTTATTCTCAAATTGATCCAATTCCTTTTTTATTTCCTTAAGAGCCTCATCTTCATCACACTCAACTTTTTGATTCATTATTTCGATATTAGACAACATTTTAAGATCTGCGCATGAATTCCGCGTGCATGTCATCTTTTAAAGCTAGCATTAATGAAACTAAAAATGATAAGAAATTAACAAAAAATAGGTAAAGGAAAAGACAAAATTCTACAATGTAACAAAAACTTCATTTCATTTTATTTGAAAGGATAGAAAGGTTAACATAAAACCAAAGCAATCAAACTAAAATATCTGGATTACAACCCTAAAAATAATCCAAATATAGAAAAATCAACAAAATAGACTACCAAGACTCCTTCCTGATGGGAAGCTTCCCAGCTGTTGAGCGAGGTATCTGATAAGTTGGTATTTTACCAAATTATCTCTTCGTAATACTTAGGATTTTGTATGATTTTGATGAGAAGTTAAGGCATTTTCTGAGGTTTATTGGCATATTTCAGGTATCATATGATTTGGAGAAGATATAGAAGAAAACAAGTCAAAAAGTGATAAAAAGGAAAAAATGGACCACTGCCAACAATTACACTATGCGATTTCAGGAAACTTATGCGATCACACAAGTCAACAATAGAAAAGCAATGCAAACGCGATTGTGAATGCAAATAAGAAAGCCTGGTCAGCAGCTAGTCAACTGAGCTATGCGAACGCATGACACTGTACGGGATCGTATAGCTTGGAGAAATCATTCAGTGCGAACGCACTAGTACATACGCGAACGCATAGTGTATTTTCTTGGCAGTTCTGGGAAAAAATTGAATTTTACATTTTTAATCCCCAAACTTTTAATACACGAACTAGTAGATCTTTGGGGTATCTTTTGGCATATTTTCAGTTCTTAGAACTAGAGAGAACAAGGTTGGAATCTAGGGTTTCCACACACTCTTTGGTCTTGAAGATTGGAAGCTTATGGTTGAGAATTTCTTACCCATTTATGTTTATTTCTTCATTTCCTTGCTTTGTATTGTATATCTAAGTGTATAGTATTTTATCCAACAATTGAATCTTTTTTATGGGAATATTCATATTTAAAGTGTGTATTAAATACCTTATTGTGCTTATGTATTTAATGATTTTTATCCTTTTATAAAGTGAGTTATTGTTACTTTAATTATTCTTGTTCTTTAATGTTTCCAAAGGGATTAGATAACAAGAACTTGAGGCGTTAACCCTCATTTTATAGATTCTACCTAGGGATAAGATTGAACTACTTGTAGCTTTATCGGGTGTGCTTAATCTCCTAATTGTTTTAGGGATAATTTGGTTAGGAAGTCTTGTTAGTCTTTGTAAGAAGCTAATTAAGAATTATTATCCGTGGCTAATTAACATAAACTCGCTCATATCTATAAAGTCGTGAAATACATTGGATCGTTACTTGAGTGTAATTATCGATGCATCCATACTTGTAGCCATAAATCATTTTACTTGCATTCTAGGTTAGTTTACATTTCCACATTTAGGTAGAAATATTTTCTCAAAACTATTCTTAGTGTTTGGAATTGTATCATAAGTGATAATTCTCTTACATTCCTAATCGCCTACATATTGTTCTTTGTAAAATTCGACCCCGACTCATAGTTGGGTAAATTATATTGTATGCGACCGTGTCCATTTACTTTTTAGTAGTGGATTTGGACGTTATCAAAATTGGCACCGTTGCCGGGGAACAATTTGGCGTAATGTAGATTGTTTGAGAAATAAACGTAAGTGCTTTGGTCCAAACTTGTGAATATTTGTGTAATTATTTTTCTTACCTTGGTATATTTTTCTTGTTTTTTTCTTGTTTATTTTCTTAATTTTGAAAAATGGCATCGTATAATGAAAACTGGCCGATGGTAGTTGTTCATACTTTGATAACCCTTGTCCTTATTGTGGAGGACCATACTTGTGGCAAAATTATTTAAATTCTCCCGGGAGTAGATTGTGCGCACAATCTCAAACCCATGAGTGGATTATTTGTGATAAGTGTGGTTGTCAAAATGGTCATTGGGAGTATTATGCTTATTTGTCCTTCCCTTACCCAAGCCCCGCTATGATGATTCTATTCTTTGTGATGAAAATGATAGGGATATGGGAGTAGAAAAAGTTGAGCGTGGTCAAAATGGAGAGTTTAAGCTCATGTTAGAGTGCTTACTTGATGGAGGAAACAAAGAGCAAAGTGCCTTGGAGGAGCTTTTGAAAAATAATCTCCAAAATGACTTGGCACTTGAAAGGTTGCACTCACAAATGAGAGAAATGCTTGAAACTTTAGAGGTCCAAAAAGCCTCAGAAGTTAATGATAGCCAAGAATGTTTCTTAGATGTGGAAGCCAAAAATCCTTCCTTGGCATTTGATCCAAACCATGAAGAACTCTCAAATGCTCAAAATAAGAAGATGATGCTCATGTTAGAGACCATTCTTGAAAATGAGGAGAAGCATAACTTTGCAATCGAGGACTTGAAACAAGGCTTGGCTCACATGATGAACATATCCAGAATTTTGAAGCTCAAATGAAAATATTGGTTGAAGCTCACTATACCCACCAACTTGAGAGTGTGGAAAGAAGTCAAGAAGAGTCTGATTTCGAGGAAGAAAGTGAGCTTTACTTTGAGGAATCAAGAATTGAACATCCGCCAACCGACTCCATGAGTGTTAATGATGCCAAGAAAAATATGGAATTAGAGTCATCCGGTGTAAATGAAAAATTGGTTGATATTAACTCTAATTCGGGGGAAAAAGAGGATGTCAAAATCCGGGAAGAATTGTAACTTGGAGAGTTGATGTCACATTCCAAGCATTTTTCAACATTGGAATTGTTTAGTGATATGGTAATTGAACTACACGAGTCAATGAGGGATTGCGAGGAGGAAATACAAAAACCATACATCTTACAATTTGAGGGAAAAAGAAGGCAAAATGACATTCCTCACATGAAAGCCAAGAAGTAGTGGTTTTGGACGTCATCAGTATCTCGACCAATCAGCTGAACGCTTGCATGGCTGGGGCCCTCACCAACATGGACCATATTGATCTCACAGAACATCTCTTTGAGACCCTGGCAAACTTCATCAATGACATCCTGAGTAGAAGGATTGTTGACTTCTTTAAATTGTGGCTTGACAAAAGAGCAGGCAATGTGAGAGATTAGTTAGGACAAATTCCAACTATTCTTTTTGTGGGCCTTGGCTCTGTTTATGTCAGCTGATGTTGGTTTAAAACCCAAGCCAAAGGTATCTTTCTTTGAAAAGGGAGCAATGGGGTTCACAATTCCCTGCAAAGAGGATCCTAATCCTTTTCTTGGTTCATATCCATTCCTTAAGATAAGTGAAGCTACCATCATAGATGTGGCTGAAAGACAGGGATAAAGAATTGGTTTTCCTTCTTCCACTTGGTCCACCTCAAATGCTTGATATATGATGGATGGAATGGACGGGTCATTATAGACGGACGGGTCATCCTTCCCATGAACAACAATTTCTTGCCTGACATACTCCAATTTGACCATTTGATGTAGGGTGGATGGTATAACTCTGGCCATATGGATCCACGACCTTCCCAGAAGAAAATTATAGGAAGTTTTCATATAACACTTGAAACACAATGTCAAAATCAACGGACGATTGTCATGGTGAGTTCGATCTCCCCAATAGTGTCTCTTCTTGAACCATCAAAAGATCTGATGCTGACACTACTAGTTCGAATTCTGTTAGTGTCAATGTTCAGCTGTTGTAGAGTAGAAAGATGGCATACATCTACACTTTAGCCTCCGTCAATCATGACTCCTTTTACTTAATACCCTTCACATTTGACCATAAGATGCAAAGATTTATTGTGCCTAGCCCCTTCTTCAGGAAAATCATCATCGCTAAAAGAAATTATATTCACTTCAAAGAATCTTTCAGCCATTTTTTCTAGCTGATTCACTATTGTCTTTTCTGAAACATATGCCTTGTTCAAAGTTTTTATCAACACACGGCGATGCTCTTCCGAGTGCCAAAGCAGAGATAACAAAGATATCTGAGCAGGGGTTTTCCTTAGTTGGTCAATGATTGAGTAGTCTTGCATTTTCATCTTCTTAAGGAATTCCCCCGCTTCTTTTTCTGCAACGGGTTTGTATGGGGTGAAATCAGAGAGCCTGATTTCTCACTATCAAGCCATTTAGGAAGAACTCCTCGAGACCTCGAGGACGTGGAGCCACGACTGAGTCCCCTACTTCGGGGCTCGATGAGGCCCGACTCGAAGAAGGCAAAGGTCGAGGCTAGTATAGAAGGGGAAATTCACAAGGCACGCAGCTAAATCTTACAGAGATGGCCTATCCAGAGCCTATACCGAAGCGTCGCGTCTAGCCGTCCCATCTCCACACTTCACAATTAATGCATATTATACTATAGCCGAGTTTCCCTCCTATATAAAGGGAACCTGTACTACCTTGTAGATGGCTGATGTTGCTCCAACTATTTCTCCACAAGTGTAATAATTTCTCTCCCTCTCTCTTCTTTCTAAATTGCTCATTCTCACTAGTCCGAGGCCATTTTGATATTTATTGCTTTCTTACTTGTTCTTCATCCTATCTCCTGGTATTGGCCATAGAGAACCTTATTTGATCATATCTTAACTGTTATCCCATTCCCGACTACCCCGATAACTCGAGCTCGACCCCGATGTCGACCCCGAGGTCCCTCATCAACCAGCCCTGCACCCGGGCATCAGACCTATCAGTTTGATCCCTGCCTTATTTTCGCTTGCATTTCATTATTAAACCTCATGTTCTTAGCATCATCTGCTCTAACAACTAGCATAAAAATAGATCACGTTTTTTTAGAATCCCATCTACAAATTTAATTGTTTTTACCATTTTCACGGTAAACAGTTTGGCGCCCACTGTGTGGCCAAAAATAATAGTGATTATTTTCTTGCTGGTTTCATTGCACAAATGCGAGTTATCTTTCACACTTTTTCTTATCCAATATCTCATTATTTTAGGTTAAAATGTCTGGATCGGTAAACAAAGTTGGGAACAACTACCTCAAATATCATGGAAAAAATGGTGTGGCTGCTCGAGTCGTTGGCGCAATGCTGCAGAACCCCGATAATGCGTCTGGGTCAATTCAAGCAGATGGGGGTTCGCAATACGCGCAACAAGTCGATGAAGCCTCGCACGCCAATGGGAGCATACATCATATCGACTAACAGGGAGCCCAAAAAATGCCGACTCGAGAAGCATAGGAAGTGAGTCTTCATGATATTTTTGAAATGTTGCAGGCGCAATAGTCGTCTATCACTCTGTTGCAACGCCACCCGGAGGCTCCCAGCACAGCAGATCCGGAAACAGCTCCCCCAACTGAACAAGTACTCAAGAGATCAAGCAACAACAAGTTGGTAACCAAACCTACCATAGCAAATATGCTCGGGGATCTCTCCAAAAGGATCGAGTCAGGTTCGTGGAAGTTCATGCGACAGTCGATCCCCGAAGAGGCAATCCCAAAACCCGTTACACAAAAGTCCGGAATGCCCAAACTACTTAAGTACAATAGGACCTCAGATCCCAATGAACGTATCTCCGCATACACGTGCATGGGAAGAGGCATCGACCTTCAAGATAATTTGTTTGAGCCCGTCTTGTTGAAGAGGTTGGGGGAATCACTCTCAGAAGGAACCATGATATGGCGTCGTAGCCTAGCCCCTAACCTCACAAACTCACTTACCGTACCAGCAGATTCTTCTGTAAAGGCACACGCCGATGCCATCGAAGCAGCAATAAGAGATCCCGACGTATCCGAGGCCGAACAAAGGGAGAATAAAATGCCACGGAAGTCGCACCTCATTCCCTGCTAGAGAGAATGATATTGCCTCCGGTTTCAGGCGACTGGACAGCTCAGGACTTCTCCCAAAGCATGAATGAACCAATCCTAACGACTGCGAAGCATTTCAAACAAAGCTTAATCAGAAACCCAGTCAAGATCGGGTCGGATGCCCGTACCCGACACCAGCCATGAATCACGACCATGGATGACCATCCGGGAACCTCCTCAGGCTCGGTATACCCAATCAGGCTTCCAACAAAGAAAGTTATGCCATATAGAGGGAGATACCACATGTATGCCGTGGATAGGAGGAACGCCCCGAGACACAATTTGCCTTGCAATAATCGGGGAATGGCTCGAGGGTAATATCCTCGAGGAATATTTAACAGAGCCAAATTCAACAAAACATGGACGACAAGGGCACCCCGCCCATCAGAGTACGATTTCAGCACTGCTATGACAAACATCGTGATCACCATAAGCGAAACCAGGGATGCCAAATGACTCGGACCTATGCGACCGAATCCCCTCGAAGAAACCACAACCTGGCGCGGGAACTGCATGACACACACGACCATAGGGTCGAAAGTGGCCACCAGCTATGGAGGAGAACAACCGTGTTACTGAATAAAAATTGCTACCGAGCACTGTCGAGCGATCAAGCTCGAATTTAGCCCTAAGGGAGGAAGGCAACCAGGAAGAACGAAGCAAATAAGCCACGATATATTGCTATAATAGTATAGAAGCGGCAACACCCTCCAAGGACTCATAAAAATGGAAAGTAAAAATGCTCATTACCAGGAAAAGACGGATCCGAGTATACGTTTTGGGGGACGCCCTTACATCCAGCAAAAAAGGCACTAGGACTTCGCCTCGGCCTCACACTGACGTATTGGTAACCCTCTCCCTCATTTGGTCTGTTTCAAATAAAACATTTGCTCATGAATTCAGGTGGTTCGATCAACACAACAACATTATCGGGCTGAGGTTAATAATGTGGCTCGGACCCCCAGGCCAAAACACAACCACCTCCTGAATCTTTAACGGATTCCAAGCTGCGATCATTACAACAAGCCGAAAGACCATTCCCCTAGTACAGCCTGTCTAAGCTCAGACTGGAATGCCGAGTCCTATACTGTCAAAAAAGGTGCAAGACACAGACGTCTTGTTCAGATGGCTGCGGCACATCGCCCGAAGACAGCGCCGACTCCATTTTGCCAAAAGAATGAAATCCCGTGCAAGGGGCGGAATTAAAACCGTCGGCAAGAAGCAATACGCGACGAAGGGAAATTCCTCACCATATGACGCATCGCCGGCATCAATAACTCCACCCTCGAAAGGATCAAACGGTAGGGGCATACCAAATCTCGGAACATCGGCTATGCATCCCGCGGTAAGAAAGAAATGCTTAACTCCTTTATTATTTTTTCACTAAACTGTATGCAGGCAATCGGCAGGGACATTCAGAGGTTCTAACTCTACCCAGAGATTCCAAGGTCTTAACAGAACCCGCCGTGCTCTTCCCCCTCGATTGAACTTCTGCCCCGAAGAGGGTCTCGCCAGAAAGTTTATTAGCGGAGCGATGTAACCCCACGGGAGAATCCAACAAAATCACAGGCCTTTTTCTACAGTCAAACAATGAGCGATGGTCTTCTTTTAAGGATGCCATCCCCTCAGAAGGACCGAAAATGACAGACCAAGTTCTAATAGGGGATCATGCACCAAACCAAATGGTCTAAGGAGTCGCGCCCGCACGGGCCGAGCTCATGACAATGAAACATTATGTATATTTATGCCAAGCAATAAAGAATATTTTTTAGCATCTCACACTCCAGAAAAGGGAATTTCAATATGCTCGGGGCAAGGGCCCCTCCACCAAATGCATCCTGAGATACTCGGAGACTTAGTGCTAACAATTCATCACCCGCACAATCTCAGGGTCGGAACCCTGGGATCATAAGGCCCCAACGAGGTAGCTCCGAGCTCACAAATAGTGGCCCTCGAGCCTAAGCAAACTTGATGAATCAGAGACTGTCATTAATCTCCATGAATTGGAAAACCCGAAACTGTAAGACCCCAAGTGGGCAGACTCGGCGTAACCAGATCTATTCTATATAGCAACAAAAACTGTAAGACCTCAACAGGTATGAAAAAATTGTAAGACCTCAATATGCATGAAACTTAAAATCCCGAAGTTTAGGCTATATATTGCATTTGTAAGAATCTCGAAAGGGCATACCCTCGGTGTAGAAACCTAAACTATCACTCGGGATAAAAAATGGCTCCGGCCAAACACATATGACTACAGTAAAAATGACCGATAGTGCAAAATTAAAGCGACTTGGGGACGACCAACCGATGCTAAACAAAAGCAGGCCATTCCTTCGAATAAACTTCGGAAAGAACCGGTTAAAACAAGATTCCCTCAATAGGAAAAAATGAGCTTCGACCATGTCAACTCCAAATCACAAAGCATTGATCTACTCGGCCCACGAGCTAAAAACCTTTCGAGGTGCTCAAACATCGTCGCTAACGACTTGAAATCGAGGTTCTTTCCGAACTGATGACGGGTCAGGAATTTTTTTTTCAAAAATCCCTTAATGAGAGGAGTACAAAGCCTACAAAAAGCCCAAAGGAAAAAGCATAAGAGCCATTATAGCCAGCCAAACAAGCCTCCAGGCCACACACTAAAAGGTCTCAATGACTAGACAACATAAGAGCCATTGTCGCCAGCTTAAAAATTGACAACTTGAGGATTAAAGTGAGCTTGAGTCGTGATCCGATTCAGAGACCGTATCCAAAATAGTTAACTATGCAAGCCTCCGGGCCACATATCACAAGGTTTCGACGACCAAACAACATAAGAGCCACTATTGCCAGCTTGAAAATCGAAAAACTTGAGGGTCAATTAAAGATCGAGTCATAACAGGACTCGGAGACTGAACCCAAAATATTTGAAACGACATACGACCAACAACAAAAAACAAAAGGCCATCGTCATCCACTCATACAGGCAAGAAAGTATTTAAGGGTCAATTAAATCTTGAATCGCAATGCGACTCGAAGACTGGAACCAAAATAGCTGAAAAAGCGAATGCCTAAAGGCAAGAAACGAGAGCAATTACTATCGGCTTCCAACGGAAAGAAGGAGGTTGAAGGTCAAGAAAATCGGAGTCAACGCCTGTATTGGAGAATAGGCCTAAACATCTGGGCAAAACACAAATTCCTAACACCTACTCGCGTCGAACATTGCATTTTAGAGCCTCCGGGCCTATCTAGCAAGCTCCGGGTCCATAGGGTTCCCGCTAAACACCGAGAACCAGCCTACCTGGTTGAAAGCAGTGAGAAAGGAAACACAAAAAAAGATAAAGCTTTAGGTTTTCTATTATTTAAAGGCGTGCTCTCCATCTACAAACATGCTCTACAAGTATCAAATACAAAACGGGAAAACAATGAAATCTACACTCTGCCCCAAAGGGTTACAACTACTGGATTTGCTCTCCATGACATCAGTAGGAAGTGACCGAGCATCACGCTCATCCTCCCTAGCTCGAGCCAATTCCTCCAAGAGAACAAAGCCTCTTATGCCGATCTCCTCGAGTACCTCTCTTCGGGATCGGCAACGAACATATTCCTCGATCCTTTTCTCCTGGTCGAGGGCTCGCTTCAGCTCGGCTTGGCGTCAGCAACGTCTTTCATACGAACCACCATCTCCTGATCAACCCTGGTTTGGCTTAGTGCCAGCTCAACCCGGGCGTCAATTATTTCAGCCCTAACTTTCGAGAGTTCGGACTCGAGTCTTGTAATTATATCTTCTTGAACTAAAGCGTTGTCACAAGCCAATCAGAGTTGGGCCTCGAAGGTGGCAGCTTTAGCCAAAGCGCCCTTCTCTTCTGAAGCATGAGCTTGCACCTGAGCCCGTAGTTCGCTACAAGCATTCCTGATGCGGTCGGTTTCGCCCTTAAGGTACTTAAAGGCCTCCGTCTTTTTTTCACAGCTAATGTAGAAAAAAGGGGTTAACCTTAATGGAAAAAAAGAGCAAAGTGCATGCTACGAAAGGTTACCTTCTCCATCAAATAGCTATCGTAATTCGAGCTCCAGTACACCTCATATCACCAATATGACAACTCAACCTCCTTATCCTCCCTAAGGAGCCTAAGGGACTCACCCTCATCCATAACTCTCTAAAGCTTGGCTCCTTGACAAATAAGCTCAGACCTAAGCCTATCACATGCCTACAAAAGGAAAACTCGATGAAGAAAGGAGGACCGGAATGCATAAGAACTGCGCCTAAACTCACCATGAAGTGACGGTGACAGACTTCCTCGAAGTCAGAGCACACTCCTGTTAATCCTGCCTCTTTGGCCCCAAGATAACCAACCTCGGGCAAAGCATATTCACTCAGAGGGACCGCCGTCAGCGAATCAAACACTCCAGGAACGGCAGGTTCAGACGATGCCCTAATCTTGAGGACGCGGGCCCGTTGAACCCCATGAAAAGCTCCACCATACTGTAGGTGCGAATCCTATTTATCGCATCGTCCCTCAGCTCAAAGGACGATGACTACTTTCCCTCTTTGAACAAGTGTTGCATCATCACAACGAACCACTCGATACCTACAATGACAAAACCGATATATAAGGTAGAGAAAAATGTCATCCCAAATATACAAAGGCCAATGCAAAGGCAGCATGCGGTTATCTTGCTTCCCATCTGACACGGGATGCAGCTCACTACCTACGCCCGCCGCAATTCAAATGGTTCACCGACCTCCGGACCTAGCCGGGCAGATCGAGAACTTCGTGTGGCATCCACAAAGTTGCTGCAAAAGGGAGAAACACAATTACTCAATTGATTTTTGCTATAAGAAAAATCTGAAAAAGCATCAGACGCTCCCCTCACGTGCATAATTCCATCCCTCAAGAAATGGCAAAAGTTCCATAGGGATAATGTCGGCCATCCGGAGCCGGACAAACCAACTGGTCCACTCTCGATCCCCATCTTCTTCGTCATTGATAACAAAGTGTATGGATGAACGACACCTCAAGGTTAGCAGGCCCTGGTGATGAAAAGGCTGATACAGCCTAACGAGGTGACTGAGCATGAATTCGAGGTCAGCCCTCTCCGCAAAGGACCTCATCATTAGCACCACTCGCCAAAATGATGGATGAATCTGTGCCAAAGTAACCCGATACTTCAAGCAAAAATCAAGCATGACCCTATCGAGGGGGACAAATGTGAAAGGATATGGGTATACGTTCAAGAATCCATCAGTAGAGTCCGTAATCTCATCCGAGGAAAGCACCTGCAACATTACCCCCTCGCTCCATCCGTAGTATCTCCTCACCATCTCTAGATGTTCCTTTTTTTTATCAAAGACACGATCTTTAGAGCAAACTCCCGCGGATCCTGAGTGCCAGGAGCAGTACTCCCCACTCCCTATCGGGCCAGCCCTGAAGTAGTTGCCATGACCATGGTAAAATTGACAGACTAGAGCAAGAACGGGTGCCAATGCTTTTTCACCTGAAGAGATGAAGAACCCTATGCCAAAGTGAAAGGGAGGCTATCTAAAATAGTAAGGTTTTTTGAAGGTGCCAAAGCCGCCCTACATATAAACGAGAATCAACAATGGTTCACGTATTCGGAGTGAGCCCCGAGAGGCCAACGACCTTGATACAGATCGATGGGGCGATACTCGATCCCAGAGGCATCTTTCGATGAGAAGCCAAGACTCAAGGAGTCGGTCGTATTGTCTCCAGCTTTGAGGCAGCGTTCAACCTCGAGGATCGCTGCCATAAAAGAAGTCTCTTTAAAAAGCTATATGCATTAAGTTCAAAAGGGACCCCTAAGTACCCAAAGCTGACCTTCACTCAGGGTATTATTCTCGAGAGCTCTAAAACTTAGCATACTATCTCCATATAACTCGGAAGGCGATAACCCAAGCCTATCAGATCAATCTAGGCTCGATCTGAGGTACGACGATGGGCTCGAAAAGGAGCCATGCCAATCAGTAGAGGACCGGGAAGAATGCTTGCATCCAAGTTAAATATCAGCGGTCGACAACAAAGGAAAACATTCAAAAGCTTTGAAGCAAACAAGAACATGCAACAATAAGGCAGAAACTGAAAATGAAAATCAAGAAAGTATCTTCATATTCATGAATTTCAATGTACAACTGACCTCGAGGGGTCCTTACATATGATTACAAAAGCCCACGAAGGGTCTCTACACAGAAGCAAAGAAGCGAAGTGGTACATATAGTGAAGTTCCAGGTCCTAGTCTAAACGCTCGAAGATCCACCTCAGCGCCAGCTCCTCCAGATGCCATCTTCCACGGTCGCATGAACTCAAATAAAATATCTTCCAAAGCGCCCTCGAAAGCCCTGCCCGGCCTTCCACACTGATATCCCCAAAGGATAAACCAAGGAGCAGGAAGGGATGAAAAAACACAATAGCTCTCTGAAGCTTGAGGACCCTCTTTGGCCAAGAGAACTGCGGAGAGACAGCGGAATGAACAAGCCTTGGTCCCACTTGCATGGATACTTAAAGTCCACTTCTTGGAACATATAGCCGTGCAAGCCCCTGGCTCGGGACGGAGCACCACGTTGAGCCAAGGTATGAAGGTGAGCATCGGTGTATAATTCGAGCCCCCTTTTGAGCAGCAGTATGTAATCCAAAGAGCTTTCTACGAGCAAGGAAAGTTGACCCTCATATGTCATCATCTCGAGCAAATAGGAGCAAACTTGTCAATGACCACAGCAGCGATAGGACAGCATGGTCATGCTCGACAAAGGGAAGCCCCGGCAAGAGTCCATTATATAGTCTACGGGAGCTCCACTAAACAGACTTGAGGCCATGAGCCCCAAGCATGATGATCAGGGATAGAAGAAGATGATAAAAAGAAATGGGAAAATAAGACAACGAAGGTACTGGGATAGAAAAACAACGCTAAGACACCTTCATGTATCAGGGCAATGACACAGTCATCAAGGCTTCAGAAGATAGACCAACGGATGCAATTACTGCATCCCTGACAAACCGAATCGATGGCAGTACTTTCACCTTGAAGAGTAGGAAATGATAGTGTATTGAGCGATGACGAAAACACAAGTCTATGAGAGATGCCGTTTATGAAAAACAATCGTGCCATAAGTTGGGTCGTCAGTATAATGTCACCACAAGAAGCTCGAGGAGTCAGGTGTCATAATCATTTCCCATCACTTCATTCTGAGAAATGCGGAGACTATCTGTATACAGTGAAATTAGAGATCCTGATTTCTCACTATCAAGCCATTTTGGAAGAACGCCTCGAGACCCCGAGGACGTGGTGCCACGATCGAGTCCCCTCCTTTGGGGCTCGATGAGGCCTGACTCGAAGAAGGTGAAGGTCGAGGCTAGAATAGAAGGGGAAACTCCCAAGGCATGTGGCTAAATCTAAGAGAGTCGGCCTATCCAGAGCTATGCCGAAGCGTTGCATCTAGCCGTCCCATCTTCACACTTCACAATTAATGCATGTTGTACTATAGCCGAGTTTACCTCCTATATAAAAGGAACCTGTACTACATTGTAGATGGCTGATGTTGCTCCAACTATTTCTCCACAAGTGCAAGAATATTTCCCCCTCTCTCTCTCCTCTTTCTAAATTGCTCGTTCTCACTGGTCCGAGGCCATTTTAATATTTATCGCTTTCTTACTTGTTCTTCATCCTATCTCCTAGTATTGTCCATAGAGAACCTTATTTTATCATATCTTAACTGTTATCCCATTCCCGACTGCCCGTGATAGCTCGAGCTCGACCCCGAGGTCCCCCATCGACCAGTCTTGCGCCCAGGCATCAGATTTATCAGTTTGATCACTGTGTTTTCGATTGCATTTCATCATTAAATCTTACGTTCTTAGCATCATCTGCTCAAACAACTAGCATAAAAATAGATCACGTATTTTTAAAATCCCATTTACAAATTTAATTGTTGTTACCATTTTTACGGTGAACATGGTTCTTTCTTTGGAAAGTTACTTTCCTTGGCTTGCTTAGCTTTTCTCAATTCCTCTGGTAAATAACACCTTCCAGAGTGGTTCAAGCTCCCATTTCATCTGTTTCTTCCACTAACTCATTTCCTTTGTATGTCATGACAATCTTGTTATAGTTCCAAGGAATAGCTTTTATGTTTGTCACTGGGAGTTGTGCAACAGGTCGGATCACAACTAGCTCTGTTATATTTTTGAAACCATTATTTGGAAAAATCTTTTGAATTCTCCTAAGGTTGTAAAGTTTTAGCTCACCCAATTGAACCTCAACATCTTTTGTGCTTCTAGGGACATAGAGAACCATTTTTTCAGAACCTGACAAGTTTGAACGAGAACTCGCACCTTTCACAATCTATGGTGCCAATTGCGGCGGGCTTACTATCATTTTTGGCTCTTGCCCTATGGTTCTAACAACCATCTCTATCTTGCTAGACTGCTTATAATCCCGATCATCACAAATCATCCCAATAAAATGTGTATTATCATGAACTGGGAGCGGATTGTTTGTGATATTAGGAGTATACTCATTGTTTGTTACCACAATTGCCTTTGCTTCAATCAAATTTTCAATGGCTTTCTTTAATGTCCAACAATTTTTGGTACTATGACCTTGGGTGTTAGAGTGATACTCACATCTTGCGTTTGAGTCAAAACCTTTTGAATTTGGATTCACATAACGCGGCATGATAGGTTAAATCAACTTCAATTGCATCAACTTTTAAAATAGGCTTGTATACGATTCTCCAATTGGGGTGAACTCTTTCTTTGGCTCCTCCTATCTCACATATCCTTTTGGGGGATGAGGATTATATGATGCTTGAAAATTTGGGCGAAGTTGACGGGAGACTTGTGGAATCGGTGTCCTCCATTGTTGGTGATTGAGAGGACATGACATTAAACACTGTGTATTGTTGTAAGGGAACTGAGTACCGGGGACCCTAAGGAGGATAGTAATGTTGAGGAGAATTGGATTGTCCTTGTTGGAATTGCACATAAAAAGGAACTATTCTTCTTTGAATTTCCCCGAACCCAGATGCCATCATGGATCCTTCCTCTTTCTTTATCCGATTTCTGAAACTGCCTGACCCGCTTTGAATTGCTTGCGTGGTCGCCTTAAGGACTGCCTGACCCATAATTTTTCCCAATTTCATGCTATTCTCAACTAATTTCACCAATCTTAATCTCCTCAGCAAAAGGTTACCAATGTCAGCCAATATGTAATGAAGGTAATTAGAATCCTGAGCTTGGAGAAAATAGTCAATCATTTCTGCCTATTTCATTGGTGGTTTGACCCTAGCAGCCTGATCTCTCCACTTGATTGCATATTTTCTGAAGTTTTCTGTTGGTTTCTTCTTTATGTTGATGAGAGAGGAGCGGTCTGGCACTATATCATTATTGTACTGAAACTGTTGGACAAAATTTTGAGCAAGTCGTTCCAAACGTGCCAATGAGAGATGTCATGATCTATGAAACACTCTGATGCAATTCCTGTCAAACTTTCTCCAAAATAACCCATGAGTAATTCTTCTTTGCCTCCTACTCCCCTTAATTGGTTACAATACCTCTTCAAATGGGAAATAGGATCACCACGCCCATCATACTTGTCAAACTTGGGGGTCTTGAAGCCAGATGGAAAATGAACATGGTGGAATATGCATATATCGTTAAACAAAATGCTCTTGTGGCCTCCCAAACCCTGTACGTTTCTCATGGTTTATTCCAAGCTCTTTATTTTTTTGGTTATTTCCTTTTGTTCGATATTCTTGTCGGGCTTTTCGATCTGAACTGGGAACATGTTCTGAGGAGTATGCTCGTATGAATCTGGAACCTTGACAGTCAGTTCTGGAGAGTAATGTTGGGCATCATGAGCATTCAGTTGTGGATCATTGTTGAGCTTTTGAGCGAGAGCCGGTTGAGGAATGGTGAAAGTAGGGATAATGGGTGCAGTATGTGGGTCATTTCTGAGGGATGTAGCTAGAGGATGTGGAATGGAGGTACTGGGGATTGTGGGAAGGTTAATGCTAGTATTGAATCCAGATTGGTACAATGGGTTACTTGTTATGGAGATGGGCACTTGATTTTCAACTAATACATTATAAATATTATCCGAAGGCCCTACGGGTAGTGAGGGCGGTGGTTATCCATTCACCCAGGCTTGGTACATCTCTGCCCATTGTTGTTTAAGGACTCTTACTTCTTCAACCAGTCCAGAACCTTGTTCAACCAATTATCTGTGGATATCATCATTATCTGACTCATTCTCACTATTGTTTTCCATTCTACTTTTTCCTTTTGATCTTGTGTAGTAAGGGTGAGTAGCCAGTTTAAACCACAAACCAACCACTTCTGTTTAACTTTATCTTTTTGAATGAAAAAAAACAAATGTATTAGAGTTAGGTATTTTGTAGATATTAATCACACATTCTATGTCATGCACCTAATGCCATTTTTATTTCTAAAATGAGCTCGGAAGGCTTCATGCTTCATCCCGGCTTATTTGTTTATTTTCTCCTGAATTTAGCGCTCTTTTTTTGTATTAAAACAAATTTTCTCTCGATTAATTTTTCTTTTGAAAATTAATTATGACTATGATCGCATCCGATGACGATTGACTACGTATCATGACACTGCATGAACCAAACCATTACATAGTTCAGGGGAAATATTAACAATTTTGATGATTTTTATACATATATAAAAATAAAATAAAACAAACTAAAATATTTTTCATTCATTAATTTTTTATAAATAGTGAGAGAAAAGAAAATATATATAAACTGACTCTGTTGACTCTAAAGACATAAAGATGACTAGAATAAAACAAACATTGATAAGAATAATAGATTCCATATATAAAAATTAAAAATGCAACAAATGAAAATGAAACAAAAACTAATTGAGTACACTAAGAATTTAATCTTCAATGGTCTTCTTGCTTAAGCTGATATCATCAATAGTCTGCATCGCTTGGCCTCCACTCTCCTCCCGAAGTCTCATATAAATTTGAAACACCGCTAGCAACTGGGGGACGAGGGCACATGCTTGTTGGCCAACTTTTTCATTGTTTTGATGGAGATGATTGTACACGGTGAAATCAGAGCGTCCGATTTCCCTCCATCAAGTTATCTCGGGGGAGGTACCTCGAGACCCCGAGGACATGGAGCCACCTCGGGAAGATATCTTGAGATCACGATGATATGAAGTCGCAACTTAGACCTCTCCTTCGAGGCTTTTCAAGGCCCGATTCGAGGCCGAGACAAAGACAAAGAGGGGAAGCTCCCAAAGCATGCAGTTGAATCTGACAGAACCGGCCTATTCCTAGCCTCTACTGGGATGTCAAGTCAAGCCGTCACATCTCCATATTTTGAATATTAGATATACATGTATTCGTTACTAATTCTCTTCTCCTATATAACGGGGACTCGCCCTACCTTGTAAACAACTGTTGTTGCTCCCACAATTCTACAAAGTGTAATAATCTCTCTCTCTCTCTCTCTCTCTCTCTCTCTCTCTCTCTCTCTTTCTTTCTTACAAAAGCTCATTGGTTATCACTGATACTGAGTATACCTCGATATCCTTTTCCTTTAAACGTGTTTCTTCATTTTATATGTGTTCTTCATCGTACAAACTCAATTTCGATTATAAATAGCTCCATTTGATTATATTTCTAGTTGTTAGATTACGCGCGAATATCCCCAACGACCCGAGCTCAACCCCAAGGTTGACCTCAAAGTCCCATTCGAATGAGCTCACGCCTGGGTAGCAGACCCTTTGGTTTTCCCGTTATCTCATTTATCTCTCGCCCCATCTCTAAAATTCATAATACTAGCATCATCTGCTTTAAAAAACTAGCTCGGGAATAGATTACATATTTTTACAGTCCCATTTAACAAATTTAATTGTAGTTACCAATTTCATGGTAAACAGTTTGGCACCCATCGTGGGACTAAAAATAATAGTGATTATTTTCTTGCTAGTTTCATTACGCAAACGCATATCATCTTTCACTTTTTTCTTGCCCAAGATCCTTTGATTTCAGGTAAAAATGTCTGGCTCGGTGAACAGAGCTGAGAACAATTGCCTCGAAGATCACGGGGAAAATGGTGTAGCTGTCCCGGTCGTCGGAGCACCACAACAAGATCCAGACAACACACCCGGACCAATACTAGCGGACGCGGACTCACAGGACGCACAACACGCCAACGAAACTTCTCACGCCGACAGAAGCGTCCGACCGACAGGAAGTTTGAAAAATCCCGGCCCGTGAAGAACAGGAAGTTAATGTTCACGTTATTTTTGAAATGTTGCAGGCACAACAATTGGCCATTGCTCAGTTACAAAGCCATCCGAGAACTACCAACATAGCAACACCAGAGACAACTTCCCCCGACGAGCACACCACCGCTTGTGCAGACACGAAAAAAAACTGCAACTTCCAAGATGACCTCACCACAGAAGCATACGCCGATGTCATCGAAGCAGCAGCGGTGAAAACCGACAAGTTGGAGGCTGAACAATCAAAGGAAGAAACACCACAAGAAGTCGCATCTTGCTCCCTGATAGGATGAATGAGATCGCGTCCGGCTTCTGATGAATAGACAACCCTAGCCTTTCCTCCAGGTTTAAACAGAGCATACGTGTTAGCCCCAGGTCACTTTAAGTAATGTTTAGACAGATACCCAATCGAGGGTTGACCGCGCATCCATACCCAGCACTGGCCACTAATCGGGGCGGTGAGAGGCCATCTAGAATCCTCTACAGAAACAGCACGCCCAGGCATGCCTTCCACGAAGAAACTAATGACAAACAGATGGATATACCATCCGTGTGCCGCTGATGGGATGAATGCCCCAAGATCCAACATAACTCGCAATGGTAGGGGAGTAGTCCGAGGGCGACATCCCCAGAGAACCTCCAGCGGAACCAGATCCGGTGAGGCATAGTCGGCGGACGAACCTTGTGAGCACGTGATTTTTGCCCTATATGAATTAATCCCATAAATTCAAGAAAATAAGTTTTTTTTTTATTATTTGCAATTTTGTGAATTTTTGTGGCATTTTTTGTCAATTGTCCACATTAGTCTGTGCATTGTTAATTTTGCTTAATTAATGAAAAATACAAACATGTATGTGCATTTGCATTTAGGACTTAATTTAATATTTTAGGATTAATTAGTTAATTAATTATTTTATAAGAATTGGAAAAATCACAAAAATAGTTATTGTTTCACTTTTAATTCTAATTTTTGAATTTTGGTAGTTTTCTCTTTAACTTAGGTTTAGTTACTTGGGATAATTATTAGTTGAAGCTAATTAATTCAATTTTGTAGGATTAATTTAGTTTTAAGAATTAGTTTAAGTTTTATTTTTATTTTTATTTTTGTTTTGTTGTTCTTCTTGAAAAAGAAAAATATAAAGAAAGAGAGTTTTGAAATAATTTAAAAGGGAGAGAAGTGGGAGATCAAATGTTTTGGGCCTTTCTTTAAACTCAAAATTCTAAGCCCAAACGAATTCCCTTTAATTCCCTTTCTTTGCCCCGTTACACTCTGCCTAACCCAAGCCCAAACTACCCTGACCCAGTCCATCTTACACAAACAACCCCGTTTAATTTAAATCAAATTTGAACCGTCGAGGTTTGTTGATCCAATGGCTAAGAAGCAGGGTTGTGCTAGTATATAACTGTCCTAACCCACTACCCCCCAAACCCATCTCTCCCTCATTATTCTTCAGAGACTCTCCGAAACCCTTGCCCGCCGCCCCCTTTTCCTACCGCTTTAGGGTGGCGGTGCCGGTCCCAATCCCCACCAAAATCACACCCCTTGACCACAACAACCCCCTCTTCCCTAATCCATAATCCATTACCCTTGAATCTTAACGAAACTCCTCGAATCTTGAATCATAAGTTAAACCCTAAAATTCCAGTTTTTCCCAATTGAAGTCTTCGTTGATGTTTTAGGTTCATTTTGAGGTTATTTATGTTTTTTTGATGAAAAACACATGCTTAATCTCAGAATGAGCTAAGATTTGAGAGTTTGAAGATTCATCACTGTTTTCTATCCGATGCTTTTCTTTAGGTATTTTTCTTTGTCTTTTGTTTTCTCTCCCACTGTTATCTTCTGCTATTTTCTTCTTTCAGTCTATTTTATTGAAATCATTTTTGCATGTTTTTTCTCGGTTCAGTGTGTGAATTGATTGCTATTTTACCCTTTTAGTTTATTTGGATTCGTTGTTTATTTTTGTTTAATTTGACGTTTTGTTTAAGCTTTGGGTTATATTGTGACCATTTGGTCCAAAGGTTTCAAGGTCCACTGGACCCTTTGCCCGTCTAGTTGATTGCCCATTTGATTGTTTGAATTGGAATTTTTGGGGCCAAAGGGAGGGGGAATTAGCCCAAGTTTCAAAGGGATTAACTGGGTCAGCTTGACCCGTGTAATTTTTTGAAGGTAATTTTCAGAGTCTTACAAGGTAATTGGGGAATTTGGTATGGGGAATCTTGTTGTAATTGCTTGGTAAAGCTTCTAGGAAGCTGGGGAAGGGGTTGTTTTGAAAAATGAAAACTTAACTAATGGTAGTTAAGCTAAAATGAAAATGGAGAAGGGCTGAAATGAAAATCTGATTTCTTTATTGTTTCCCTATTGCCTTTCCTATAAAGAAATCTCATTCTTGCATAGAAAGTCATAGATTAATTGATAAAATTCTGAGAAAAATCACAAACGACTGTGTTCTACTGTTTCATTAAGCTTTCTTTAGGATTTTCTGATTTCCTTTACTTCTGAAAACAAAGGTCTTTTATTCTAACATTTGAAATGGATTGACATTGGTTTCGAAAGTTTTTCTGATCCAAGCTTTGTTAAAGGTCACTATTTCATTAAACTCTTTCTGTGATTTCTTCAGTTTCTAATTCCTGAAATAGTTTCTGATCTATCCGGGTTAAAATGATTTGAGTTGGGTGGTTTAAAAGCTTGGTTTGAAGTTTTGGTCGAGTTCTGTTGATTGTTGCACCTCATTTCTTGGCTTAAATCTGTTTTTTCTTGGTTGTCTCTGCTACTGACCACTGTTCTTGCTAATATTCTGCTACTGATTCCTCACTTTTTTTTGTTATTTTCGAATTGTAGGTACCTTCTTAGCCCCTGAGTAGCGAGCATTTGTTGAAACATGTAAATTGAAAGATTGGTTGAATACAGGCTGCATTGAACTTAACTCCCTTTGATGCTCATGTTACTTTAGTATTCTGTAATAGATATGTAGTTTTACGTGTTATTTAAGCTATTCACTTACACATTTAAAGTTGTGTATATTCAATAGTCATAGGTATAAGTAGTTGGATGTGTATCCTTGACTATCAAGTGAGATCAGTAGGTAATATCAATCTTGCAAGCATGTTCTGCTTTTATGTTTGTTCCCGAATGGGCTTTAAATGTCCTTTGGTACGTTTTCTGAAACTCATAGGAAAGCTGTATTTTAACCTACTAGGAATTGTCATTGTTGAGGAAAATTTAACTTAGCATGATTAT
Source organism: Nicotiana glauca (assembly GCA_026770625.1). Taxonomy (NCBI): domain Eukaryota; kingdom Viridiplantae; phylum Streptophyta; class Magnoliopsida; order Solanales; family Solanaceae; genus Nicotiana; species Nicotiana glauca. The sequence continues at coordinate 49,268 of MU748534.1, forward strand.
GTGTAAATGATTCAATGTTTATCTATAGTTTGTCTGTATGAGCATGTTTGTTTATTTAAATACATGGTTTTAAATCCTACAAGTCTGTTCATATAAGGTTCAATTAAATTTTAAACATCAGCGTGTCAAGTTAATTTAAGGTTTTTTAGAAGTTTAAAGTCGTATGCTATATAGTTCTTTAAGAAATGGATCCTTAATTGTTTCTTTTTCAAAATCATGGCATTATTTGTATGTTGTGCGTATGGTAAATTTGTGACTAGCTATTTGGATTCATTTTGAACTTTCGCTGCTCAACCACCACTTGAGCATGATAAAGACTCGATGTCGAGTCTCCTTAGTGTTGGTTCTGAAGCTTTAAAGACTTTGGGCCCTCTGCTTGGGCCCAACTTGGGCCCAAAGTTCTAAAATCAATGGGAAATGAAAGTGGTAGGCCCTGCTGCATATGCTTTTATTCACTTCAAAACAGGGCTCTTCGCTGATGGTCAGGGCTGGTATAATTTCGTTTTAAGACTGGCTCAGTTCCCTAATGTTCCAATCGACTGTGTTTAGTTTCTTTAAAATGGGTTGCCATACAAGTTGAACAAATAATTTATGGCCCTCCGAACTTTAGTTTGAGTTCCCTATTAAAATAAATTGAGGTGCACCGTGCCAAACAAAAATGATAATTACATGGCCCTCGTTTAATTAATCTTGTTTATCCATAGAAATCGAGGCGTGCCATTTAGCAAATTTTCATGACCCTCGAAAAGTTGCTAATGTGTAGTTGCTTTAGGCGCGTTATTTTAATAATTTACCTTCATAAACTCGGGTGCGCATTTATGTGACCCAAATCTAAATCTCAACAACGTTAGATAAAATGTGTCGAGGATCGTAGGTGCATTTATGTGATGCAGTTCAAGACATGTTTTAAATAACGTTGAAATCTTCCTAAAAAAGATATAATTGAATAAAAATGGCTATAAAGTTAAAAATGCACATAGGTTTAAAATTTTTTTAAAATCAGATAATTAAGCCAATTATAATAGTTGAGCGACCGTGCTAGAACCACAGAACTCGGGAATGCCTAATACCTTCTCCCAGGTTAACAGAACTTACCCGAATTTCTGGTTCAGACTGTAAAACAGAGTTAATATTTTCCTCAATTTGGGATTTGAAATGGTGACTTAGGACACCATAAATTATCCCAAGTGGCGACTCTAAATTCTTTAAGTAAATAAATCCCATTTCGATTTTCCTTTAATTGGAAAAACTCCCTTATTATACCCTCTTCTAGGGGTATAGGTAAAAAAGGAGGTGTGACAGCTCTGGCGACTCTACTAGGGACAGGAACCCAGAATCTATGGTTCAGGGTTCAGAATTCGAGCTCAGATGAATTTTTATATTTGGCTTTATCTATTATTTGATTTTATTACATGTTTAGGCCTAATGTGCTAAATGATGCTTTTACCGCTTTGATATTATCTGAACTATAGATAAACTGATACGAAACCTTTCTCTTCTCATCTTCGGGGATGTGCACGCTGGCCGTGACTCCCTATTCTATTAGTGTCATACCTTGAAATAAGAAAGAGGCTCGAACAAGTTACTAAGCCGGATGGCCTTTTGGTTCCCGGTAAGTAGCCCCCTCCTCGACCTGAGTTGTCCTCTCGGGTACACAAGTCTAGAACAAATGCCCAGGTTTTGAAACTAGAATAACTCAGTCTCATACCGGATCCCTAGTAGGAACGTTTGTTGGCATCATGTGCATTTGACTTTGGAGACTCAACATAGGGGTTGGGTCTGTTTAGGACAGGTGTACCTAAAATGAAAAGACCATCCTGATGTATCTTACTTGCTACTTGTGCATTCATTTTCTTCTGATTTGTATGTTGACCGGCTTATAGAGGAAAGGTTGAAAAGGAAAGTCAATATGGGGACTGAGAGAGATAATTGACTAGTTTTGAAAACCAATGTCCAAAATATACTGAAACTCTGCCTAAATTCTGAAAAAAGATATTTTTTTGTGTTTTTTTTAGAAAAAAGAAGGAAAAAAAAAGTTGGTTTTGTTTTGTCAAAATTGCCTGAATACGCCAGTTTGATTCTCACCGGATGGGAAATATGTAGGCAACCCCCATCGGGTCCAATTTTCCTTTTTTTTTAAAAAATAACCCAAAAACCAAAATTTTATCGCTTTGTTGTAAATAGGTAAGGTGATGTCATTCTTGTAAAAAAATAGCCGAATGTCCCCAAAAGGACGCCGGAAGGCTGTTTTTGCAAGAACAACCGCCTTTGGTCTCTTTTTCAAAATTTTGGTCGATTAGAAAGTACAGCCTTAAAATCTTCCCCCGGAAGTGCTGAAAGGTCGTATTTGCATAGTCGGGTTTTTACTTTTTAAATGAAAATCTGAAAAAAGTGTCAGCTTTGTTTTTGAGTCAAATGAATCATGATTTTTGCTTAATCACCTTAATAAATGTGCAGAATGAGCACGAGTCAGAATTTGCCAATAACAGTCATGAACAAGATCTCTTTGGAGTTGCATATGTGGTGGGAGGTTCTGGGTAAATCAGGGCACAGTCAATATTTTGGAGGTCTCACAGGGTTCTTGAAGATTAGGCCTAGGGGAGACAACATAAAGGCGTTGGTTACATTCTGGGACCCGACCCACAACGTGTTTCATTTCTCAGATTTTGAACTCATCCCAACTTTGGAAGAAATAGCCAGGTATATTGGGAGCGCTGAGGTTCCTCTGAGACACAAGTATCCGGTTGCTCCAAGAGTCGTCGCTGTGCACAGATTCTTAGATTCCTTAAAGATAAGCAGGGGGGTCCATAACCTAGATTTGGCAGACGGTTTTTCCACTCCGCAGTTCATATACCAAAGATACGGTCACATAAGAGGGTTTAACAATCGAGAAAACAAAATTTATAGCAAAGGGAACCGCCTCAAATGGGGAAGAACACAGGTGTTTTGCTTTTATGGTGGTCTTCTTGGGACTTCTAGTGTTTCCTAGGAAAGATGGAAATATCAACATATGAATAGCTGGGGTTGTCAGCACTTTGCTTACTCAGCCCAAAAGCACCGTCGCACCCATGATAGTAGCTGAAATCTTCCGCGCTCTCACAACCTGCAAAGCCGGAGGAGACTTTTTTGAGGGGTGCAACTTGTTGCTGCATATGTGGATGATTGGACATCTATGCCATCATCCCCAATTCATAAGTTATAGGTCAACAGAGAAAACCTGCATAGGGGAATTTTATACGAGGATTGATGGGATCAGTTTGCCGGAAGGGGTTACAGAAAGGGTATCACATCTCCATTCCATCACTGCAAACAAAATAGAGTGGACGTTTGGATGGCTTCCTGTAGATGAGATCATATACATGCCAGCTACCGGGTCTCATTTCCTTTTTATGGGTCTCAGGAGTATCCAGCCTTATGTTCCATATCAGGTTTTGAGACAACTGGTGAGATGCCAAATAGTTCCAAGAGATGAAGATCTTAGTGCTCAAGTAGTCGAGATTGGTCATGATGGTTAGTTCCATGAAGCAGCAGTCCGCCAGATTTGGAGCGAATGTCAATACTTGATAGCAAATACCTGTGTACGTGACCGATCCAAAGGTGAAGTTTCACCAGGGTACCTTGCTTGGTATAGAAGGGAAATTGAGTTTGGGAGGCAGGCCAAAAGACCCCATCTTCAGGAATTTTTTGAGGCGTCCCAAGAACAGTGGGCGTAGTTGGCCAAGGAGAATGAGTGCAGGACCACCATAAGCAGGGTAGAAAATCAAGTCAAAGACCTTCAATTCGAGAATGGTTTGCAAGCCATGGTGGATGAGGGTGAAAAGAAAAAGCTAGCCAAAGAAAATGAGGCCCTTCGAGCCTAGATTTAGAAAATGAAAATAGCGGTAGAAAATCCCGCCAGAAGTGCAAAAGATGAAAAACTTGTAGATAACCTTAGGTAGAAAGTGGGTTAATGCAGTTTTGATCTGAACAAAGCAGAGGGTGAATTAGCCGAGGCTCTAAAGAAATTGGCTAAAAATGTAGAGGAACGAGCACGCCTGGTTAAACAGTTAAAAGAAAAGTACGACAATGAGGTTGCGGGGTTGAAGAAAAGGGTCATCATCGTTGAGAACAAAATGATCAAGTAGGCGAAAGACTTTAAGGCTAAAAGGGAGCAGTGTTATACAACAATGGCATAGTTTGAAAGAGATTTGCAACAACTTCAAGAACAGAATCAAGTAGCCAAACAGACTTTGGAAGCCAGGGCCCGGCATATTGGGCATTTGTTGTAAGAAAAGGGTGTCAAAATAGAGAGAGTTAGAAGGATCGCCGACTACATTGCAATGAAGTGCATTAGTTGTGAGGATATGACTAGATCCATGTTCTTTGCCACCGTGATGATCTTTGTCCACCAGATAATAGTAGATCTCTACCACCTCCAAGGGGATTTAGCGTGTCGGACCGTGGAGAGACCGAATGATGTCCGGCGAGCTCCAGGAGCATTTGAGGAATTAATGTATTCGTGATTTTTACTTGAGTCTGTATTTTCTTTCTGTTAGAGTTTGTTAGTTTTTGAGTTTGTATTTTCTTTCTGTTGGAGTATGTTGGTTTATTTTTTGAGTTTGTATTTTCGTCTTTTCATCAGAGTCTATTAGTTTCGTTTTGAGTCTGTTAGTTTTTGAGTCGTTGTAATAAAAGTATTTGTGTAAGGACCTGTAAAATCTTGTGCTCAAAACCTAGTATCTCGTAAGTTCCAAGGTCCGAATATGTGTTAGGAATGTGTAGAAATCAAAAGAATCAATTTTTCCAGAAAATTGTCACTCTGCGGTCCAGAATGCGGTCGCAAATCAGCTATGCGGACCGCATTTTTGTAAGGCCCTGTGAAATCCCTACTCAAAAACCCGGATCCTGTGGTGGCAAGTTTCCAGAATAAATGCAAAAAATGCGGTCCAGAATGCGGTCGCATAATTGAAATGCGGACCGCATAGCTGCCGTAGAGTGAGGAAGAATGTTGGATAAAATTGAAGTCAGTAATGCGGTCGCATAATCGAAATGCGGACTGCATAATCATCGCATATTTTCCTTTGACTTGTGCGAGGGTTAGTTCTGCGGTGCAATTTGCGACCGCAGAACATGAATGCGGACCGCATGTTTACTCTGCGATCGCAAATGCGACCACATACTTGACTCGGGGCTCCAATTTTCTAATATTATAACCCGACCCCATGTCGATATATTACACCCTACCCTTCATTTTAGGCTTATTTTTCTGATACATTTAGATAGAGAGAGAAGGGGTCCTAGAGGGAGAAGGAGTTCTTCATCAATGTTTCTCCATAAGATCTTGCTTAAACCTTGAAGATTTGTCA